>CABHPP010149166.1:0-35121 GCA_902168425.1 Peromyscus attwateri | reverse complement strand
AGCTGGTGGACACAAGGATGAAGTAGAGCTGGTGGACAAGGATGAAGTAGAGCTGGTGGACAAGGATGAAATAGAGCTGGTGGACACAAGGATGAAGTAGAGCTGATGGACAAGGGTGAAGTAGAGCTGGTGGAAAAGAATGAAGTAGATCTTGTACTTGGAAGTTTTCCTGTGTCCTGCAGCCTCTTACTCCCAAGTGAACCCCCAGAGGCTTATATTAATTACAAACTGTATGGCCTATGGCTCAGGCTTCTTGCTAGCTCTCTCTTTCATCTTAAATTAATCCATTTCTATTAATTTATGTTTTGTTATGCAGCCGTGGTATTTCCAGTCTGCTTATATGTTGCTTCTTGCACAACTGGCTAGCATCTGCCCTGAATCCACCCTCTTCTCCCTATATCTCTCTCGGGTTTCCCTGGCTCTTATCCTTCCTTACCATAGGCCAAAACAGCTTCTTTAGTAACCAATAGTAGCAACAAATATTCACAGCATACAGAAAGATCATCCCACAGCACTTTCCCTTTTCTGTCTTATCAAAAAGGGAGGTTTTCATTTTAATGTAGTAAAATTACATATAATAGAACAGTTATCAAGCAAGAGTTACAGTTATAATATTGAGTCTATTTGTATTTAGCAAAATTAAAGAGAGTATCATATCGCCTATTTTTGTGAGTCTAAAGTTTAATATCTAATTTACCTTTTATCATGACTAAGGAAAACAATAATTTTAACTATCTAGTCTTCAACTCCATCAAAGACCCCAGAAGGATATAATATTATCTGAGTAAACAGGAATTATATTGCAAGCAACTTCCAAAATTCTAGAAATGACAAGCTACCTGGACAGTCACCCAAAGTTCCTCTGTAACACTGGGGCATCCGTCTTCAGCCTATAGGCCTAGAGTCTCTGGCAGACTTTTTAGAGAAGCAGAAATTTGAAGGACTGTGCCACCTATTTTGGCAAAGTTCATCAGTCACTTTCCTCTGGGTCTTGCAGAATGTCTGGCAGTTTCTTCTGTGAAGCAGGAACCCGAAGGACCATCTTGTCTTGTTTTGACAAAGTTCAGTGGTCACCTTCCTATGGGTCCTGTATGTCCAGTTTATACAACATACTGTCAAGCAGTCCAGGCAAGAGCAGTTTCTTGCCCAAATGGCCAGTTTTGCCAAGAAGAGAAACTCCATATGGAGTGTTTTTGATGCCCATCTTCCTCTTTGGATGATGCCAGGAGCAGACATGTCTCATTGTCCAGAAAAATTTAAGTTTTTAAAACATTTTAAATGTCATATTCTGCAGATCCTTGAAGTGTTTGAAGATTTCCTACCTAATTAAAGTATATCTTTGTATACATAGAAAACTTAACTAACATAACTATAAGTGTGATTATCATGGATGATTAATATTAGTCTGTATTTCTTAATTATACATTACATTTTATTTTATTTTATTTTATTTTTTTGGTTTTTTCGAGACAGGGTTTCTCTGTGTAGCTTTGCGCCTTTCCTGGGACTCACTTGGTAGCCCAGGCTGGCCTCGAACTCACAGAGATCCGCCTGGCTCTGCCTCCCGAGTGCTGGGATTAAAGGCGTGCGCCACCAATGCCCGGCTATACATTACATTTTAAATGAGTTGCATAAACATAATGCCTTAAGGAAGAGTAGAAATATACATACAGTATAACAAAACTAAATTTGTATCAATAAACTGAAATTCATACCAATGTAAAATATTTTGATATTAACTGTTGTTTTGGGGATAAAAGTAGATTCAATAAGCTACACTTTTATCCTATCATTTCTATATCATACATTTTATATCATATCCCCCTTTCTTCTTTTAGAAAGAGATTGACTATGACTAATAACAATTTGTAACCAAACCCCCTAAACAAAGACAAACATCCATAATCCATTTTTTGGGAATGTGGGAATAATTTTCTATGCTACTTCTGCTGATTGAGTGTGCTGTTAATCTTATAGGGACGCTGAGAAAATTTAGGATTATGGTCAAATCCTGACTAGAGTAGCCTGTGAAGCTGGTTCATCTCAACCAGCAGCTTTGAAGCCTTTCTGAATGCAGAACTCAGAGGAAGCTGCAACAGAGGCATTCTGAAATGTTGTATCATCTGGGTTACCTGTTTTCATTGGAGATCTTTCAGAGGGTCTTTCCTGATCAAACTGTATTAATCTGGAAGCAATCCATAGATTCTCATCTTCTGTGGAAACAAAAGCAGAACCTCTTCTCCAAAGCAATATATCCTTAGACCCAAAATTTGAAGCCAAGATACTTTTAAAATATATATTGCTGGGCGATGGTGGTGCACGCCTTTAATCCCAGCGTGTGGGAGGCAGAGGCAGGTGGATCTCTGTGAGTTCAAGGCCAGCCTGGGCTACAAAGCGAGTTCCAGGAAAGGCACCAAAGCTACACAGAAAAATCCTGTCTTTAAAAGTCAATATATATATATATATATTTAGCTTAGCAGCCCCCCAAACCAAATGTCTCTCTGAGGTTAGCTCATTAACAGTCAAAAAATTCAAAGAAAACATAATAATATACATAATCTAGACTCTCTATGTATTTTCCATCTTTATGTGGCTTATATTTTTTATTACTCTATTTCTTTTTTAAGGACATTTTCTACCCTTTTTCCTTTCTCTTTCAAGCATACATATATTTTTAAACACAGTGTAACCTGTTTAGAGTTTTTTCCCATCTGAATCTGTTCTTATTGTGTATTTGTAATCATTTTCTGACCAGGAGAGTTTTTAAACTGTTAAGCTGTGTGGCTAGGACCAAATCTGTGGCTTTGACTGCTGGCTCCACCTGTTCAGCTTCCCCAACATGGTGGAGGTACATTTACTGCCAGTTCAGGAAGCAGTGGATCTATGCATCCACCAGGCAGTGTGCAGCCCAGAAACGTTATAGCAAAAGCTAAATCTGCCACACAGCATGCTTTGAGGCTTGGAGATGCATCTGCTTATTGTGGCAGGAATTTGCCATGCTGTGCTCAAGTTTGGATGTTGTGGCTTCTCTGTGCCTCGGAGTCTCTGTACCATGGCCCACATGAGAGACAAAAACTGGGAAGCTGCTCTTAGCTCTGTCCTAGAGTCTCTTAAGTTCTCTCAGATTTTTTGCCACCACATCTGGGTGCCAAGTGTAGTCAGAAGTTTGCTCGTATCCCACAGCCTCTCAGTCCCAAGTGAACACACAGAGGCTTATGTTAATTACAAACTGTTTAGTCTATGGCTCAGGCTTCTTGCTAGCTCTCTCATCTTAAATTAACCCATTTCTATTAATCTATGTTTTGCCACATGGCTGTGGCATTACCTGTCTGCTGACATGTTGCTCCTTGGGCAGTGGGCTGGTGTCTGCCTGACTCAACCCACTTCTCTCTGTATCTCTCTAGGATTTCCCACCTGGCTCTTATCCTGTCTTGCCATAGGCCAAAACAGTTTCTTTAGCAACATGTGTTCACAGCATACAGAAAGACTACCCCACGGCAAGAGCTGGTAGACACAAGAATGAAGTAGAGCTGGTAGATGGGAGTACAGAGTCTGGTGCTAGCCAGCTCACCTGCTTCAAGTAACAGAGTGTGTGGTGTTGGGCCAGCTACTCTACCTCACTGTAGCTCAATTTTCTTCTAAAAAACAAAGAAAAAGCATTTCATTTATTTTGTGTGAGAGTGGGTGTATGCCACAATGTGGATGGGTATCAGAACTAGCTTTCCCTTCACCATGTGGACTGAACTTATGCAGTTAGGCTTGACAGCAGGCACCTTTACCTGCTGAACCAACTCACTGTCCCTCTGAAGCTCAACCCTCTTGTCTGCAAACAAGATAATGATAATTAATAATAATAATAATAATAATAATAATAATAAAAAACCACCTTTCTCATAAAGTTTTTTTATGAAGAATAGAAACCAGAGTGAGGCATGGTGATGGATGCCTGTAGTCTTGGTGCTTGGGAGACAGAGCAAGAGGATCAGGAGTTCAAGGTCATCAGAGTCTTCCTCTGCTAACATTGAGGCCAGTCCTCCAAGTCCCCCAGCAAAAAACCCACACAAGATTGCTAACAGACATAGCCCAACTCCTGGCACTGTACACTTGTTTAAAAATATTGTACTTTGCATAATACTAGCACAATACTAGCTAACTTGTAGCTGTGGGAACTCACAGAGATTTCCTAGTGAGAACTTACTCAGGGCCAGAGAATCTGGGCTTGCTTTACCCAGCAGGACTGCATAATGGGATGATTTGACCACAGGTGTGGTTACCAGGTGTTTTGAAGGATCTGCACTTGTCTGCATGATGTTCTTCGGTCATTCAAGGGGGAGGTCTTTTGCCTCTCCCCTTGGCATATTATTAAAAGCTCTTTTCAATAAAGGACAAGGCTGTTGAGGCAGAGTTCCTAGGATAAGACTGCCATAAAATGCTGCTGTAACTGAAAGTGAAGTTTCAGAGACTGGTGTTTGAACTGAATTTTTGCATTCAGGGGAACTCCAAAAAAGTTTTGGTCATGGGACTCCTCATATTTGGAGCTGTTTGCTTCAGAGGCATTATGACTTGGACTGCTATACAGGGACTTCAGGGCAGCTGATGGGCCAGGCCCTGATTTCAAGTGCTCAGAGGAACTTTAAGACTGGTACTAGAACTCACTTTTTGAACTTTTCAGACTTAAGAAATGGGATGGACAGGAGTGATTCAATTGCAATAGGATGATTTTGAATTTACTTATGCATATAGACTCTATCAACTGTGATGACTTATGTATTGTTTTGTGTATGCATATATGCTTTATTAAATGTGGTGACTCATGAACTGTTTTGCATAGAAATGGAGAAGTTTAGTTTTTTTCTACCCAGGCTCCAGATGCAGCTTAAAAAATTATAAAGAAAAGGGAGAGTTAGTATTCCTCAGTCTCTTTAATTAAAAAAAAATTTTCTTGTCCCTTGAATGGATTAATGTTAACTTGTGTTAATGTACCTTATGTTTTGTTAGCAAGAAATGCAAAAAGTTGTATTAAGAAATTGCTTTTGGGTGTTTGCTAAGGTTTGTAAAGTGTAAATAGTTCTATTGCAAGTTTGCTTTTGGATGTAAGCTTGTAAGAATTGTAATTATGCATAGTAATACTTGTTAGAATTATGTTAACCTGTTAATGTTATAAGAAGTTTACTGATTTATTTGATGTGGTTGCATCAACAGTTTATTGATTTAAAAAAGGGCTTGGTGTGGCTGAGACTGCTATAGACATCTTAGACCCATTCAAAAAGGCCATTCCATCTTTATTATCCTCTACTCCTTTACTAGGAGGCCTAGCAACCATAAGGAGCAGGAGTATTGCTATAATCGTTCCAGCTATTTGCAGGATCTTAGTGGGAACCTGATTCAGGGTTGCATAGAGTTAAGCTCTGTATTCTCCCTTGCCAGAGGTTGGTAGTCAGAGACAGGTAAGTCCTTCTTGCTAGCTGTCAACTTAAGACAGAGTGCACTTGGTGGAAAGTGTAGCTCAGTGATGGGTAAGGCTGTCTAGTGGTAGAAGGTGACCTAAGGTGAAAGGCACAGTCCACCTTAAGGGTCCGAGGGGCCCTTTAAAATATTAAGAAGGGGGAGCTGTGGAGATCCACAGAGGTTTTCTAGTGAGAACTTACTCAGGGCCAGAGAATCTGGGCTTGCTTTACCTAGCAGGACTGCATAATGGGATGATTTGACCACAGGCATGGTTACCAGGTGTTTGGAAGGCTCTACATTTGTCTATATGGTGTGCTTTGATTTGTGCAAGGGGGAGGTCTTTTGCCTCTCCCCTTGGCATATTATGAAAAGCTCTTTTCAATAAAGGATGAGGCTGTTGGATATTGACCCAGGCCCTCCCGAAGTTATCCTGTGTTTCTGTCTTTCTTCTCATCGTCTAGGTCTCTTTTTATATATCCTTTCTTAATTCCTCTCTCCTCCACCTAAGAACTCTTCAAAAGATGGGAGCTGCATTCCCACATGCAGCAATAATAATTCCTTTTTCCAACTCTTTTTTTCCTTTGAAGCAAAGTTGGAATTTACTAAAAAAAGTTTTAATAAAGATTTAAGCATAGGCATTAAATGATAGAGGTGCTTAGAAAAAAGACAGTGCATAACCAAGACTCAAATACAGGTTTCTTCCTTTTTTCCCACCCTTACTGGAAATTTTTAACATAAACAATTATATTTACTAGGGTGACTGTTTTGCATCCTGCTCTGGAATCAGAGACCTTTAGCTTTTGCCTCACTTCATGGCCTCTCTTTAGATTTTATTTGTAAGCTGGGGGTTATATCATAGAGCTGATGTGAGAGAAAGGAGCAGTTACAGAGTAGATTGTGGAAATGAGGCACCATTGTTTGCTTGTTACAGTGATGGGCAAATGGGAGGAAAACTCTTGCCACATAACAGGCTCCAAGTAGTCCCTTTTCTTTCACAGCTTTATACATTGAGAATCCAGGGCCTTTCAAATCAGCAGAACTGTGCTTTGTTGGGTTCAGCTCTAGTCTGCTTCTGGACTGCTGCATTGATTGGGAGAGGGTTCTAGGTGTCTTTCTTTTCTCATACAGGGCATTTTTGGATCATATTTTCTTTTCTTTTTAAAAAATATTTTTATTAATTCTTTGAGAGTTTCATATATGCATACAGTATATTTTGATGACTTTTACCTCCCACTCCTTCCCTTAACTTCTTTGGGATCCAGCTCCCATTCCTTACTCCTTCACAAGATTGTACCCTCTTTTTTTTTAACCCATTAAGTCCAATTTGGGTTGCCCATATACTCATGGGTATGGGGCTGTCCCTTAGAGCATTGGTGGACCTACCAGGGGCCACACCCTTAAAGAAAACCTACCCCACCTCCCAGATCATCATCAATAGGTCTTCAGCTAGGGGAGGCTTGTGAGCCCTACCACACCCATGTTATATTGTTGGCTCACTTCATCTTGTGCAGGTATCTATAGCTGCTGTGAGTTTATGAGTGCAGTGGTCCTATCATGGCCAGAAGACACTATCTTGCCCCAGTCCCCCTATACCCTAACCTCTGGCTCTTCCATGTCTTGGGCCACATTTTCTACTCTCATACTTCTCATCACAAAGCTTATGTGTTTCATTGTAGAAAGTCTGGAGCTTTCAGGAATTCATGGCAAAGTACCAGTTCTTCTCAGAAGGAAAACATCATTAGCAGTTTGGTACATTTCCTGCTGGACTTTCCCTGCTTTGCTTAAATCAAAACCACTATCATAAGGTATGTCCAGTTTTCCTTCCTGCTTCAGGCCTTCTATAGATATGACACTTGTGGTCTGGTAGGGTCTCTCTTTGTGTGGTGATGTTTCATATTTACTCCCTGATGTTTATGATAAGTTCTTCCTATTAGCTTACTGTAATCAGTCTAGACAGCTTTATTTGTTTGTTTTTTTATTTAATGAGACAGGATCTTTCTGTGTATCCCTGGCTTGCCTAGAACTGACTGTAGACCAGGCTGACATTAGACTCATAGAAATTTGCTTGCCTCTGACTCCTGAGTGCTGGAATTAAAGACATGTATTGCCATACCTGGACCCTAAACAACATTCTTCATTGTTGGTAGTTATGTATTTACTTGTGCAGTTATGTGCATATTTCTGTCCCCATGATGGAATTGTAAGCCTCAGGAAAATAAAAACAATGTCTACTTGCAGCTGTGTGCTATGTACGAGCACAAGGATGATCACATAATATGCCCTTAACATACAGTCTTTGAATGAGTGAATAAATAAATACAAATATTGAAGCATAATTAAAAATGCCTGGTTTACATTGGTTGATGGCAGGGGGACAGATGAAGCCTTTTTTTTTTTCTTCCGGATTTCAGAAAACTCTGTGGATTTCTGAAGCCACTTGCTAAGGTAGGAGGATAACTGGACTGGAAATCAGGAGACCCATGGTACCCTTTCACCCTTCTAGTCCCTGCCATCGTCAGCAAGTCACTGACCTTCACCAAACCCTCATTTCCTTACCTGTTTTGCTTTTCTCCCAGAGAATTGTACAATCAGGTAAAATAATGCATGGGAAAGTTCTCACATGATAAAGGGCCATATAAATATGTAGAGAACAGCTTTCCAAGCATATTTTCCTTGACTGCTAAGTCACTTGCAAATTCTGTCCCCAAGATCATTTCCCACTTCAAAGAGCAATAATCACAAATATTTGTGAGTGTAAATGTTTTAAGCAGGCAAATACATTTTATTTCATATATGTACATATAATTCTTTATTGATTCTTTGAGAATTTCACATCATGTACCCCAATCCCATTCACCTCCAAGTCCTTCTATATCCACTCCTCACCCCTGCAACATCTCCCCTAAAAGAACGCCCCCCCCCCATTGATTGAAAAACAAAACAAAACAATCAAAGAAACCATCGTCTTTCCCATCTCTCCATCACCTCTTCATTTTTCCTAGTGGTATTGTGAGCTTCAGTGTGTCACACAATGTACCCTTTTGTTCAATCAGCCCCACCCACAAATGTTCATTGCAGTGAGTTATTGGTCTGGTTCAAGGCCTCTGGTCTCTGACACACCATCACTGGACCCTCACCGAAACTCCTCTCAGATATATCCTGCTGTTGCCCTGAGTCATGGAGATCTTGCAGCTATTGTTCCACAGGACCAGTTCCTTCATGTGTTCCAGCAGGTTATAAGTATGGTAAATGTTAGGGTGGGCCAACCCAAGGCCCAGGATGTCAGTCTGGGTGGTAGCTGAGCTGGTCAGTCCTGACCACTACAATGGCCCCCTCAGGCGAGGGGTGGAGCCAGCTCTCCTAGGCCCATGCCATCAGGGTCAGCTGTCCCACTCCCTTGGTGAGGGGTAGGGCCAATTCTCCCAGGTGCAGGGGCTACCTCTCTTGTTGCAATGTCCAGTGAGGGGCAGGGCCAGATATCCCAGGGCCAATGATGGTCGGGATGTGCTCAGCATGGTCCTCAGATTTCAACATGCATTGTTCCTATGGACCCCTGTGATAACATGGGCCATGGATTTCAACACAGACATCAGCTGAAGCAGGACCATAGACCTAGACATGGCCCTCAGCAGCAGCTCTGACCTGGATATCACTATGGCCCGGTGGCAGTGCAGGCCACCCAGATCAGTGTGGTCCTGGCTTCAGCATGTCCCTTTGTAGACAAATTTTTCTTTGGGCTGCCATCTCACAAAAAACAACATAAAGACTTATTATTAATTATGAAAGCTTGGCCAATAGCTTAGGCTTGTTCCACTAGCTCTTATAACTTAAACTAACCCATTTATATTAATCTACATTTTGCCTTATGGCTTTTTACCTCTCTTCCATCTATGCCTCCTGTTTACTCTCTGTGTCCTCTGGACAGTCCTCGGTGGTAACAGGAGTCGTGGACATCAACTCAGACCTTGGCTGATGCAGAGCCATGGACTCAGACGTGGTCCTCAGCAGTAGCCCAGGCCTGGATGTCACCATGGACACAGGTGACAGCACAGGCCACTTAGGTAGGCATGGCCCCAGCAGCAGCATGGCCCTTAGACACCAACATGGCCCCAGATGGTGTCCTAGACCCTGGGCATCTACATGGCTTTTGACAGTATCTGGAACCACAGACATCAACACAGCCAACCCTGGCTGCAGTAGGACCGTGGATCCAGACATGGCCCTAGGTAACAGCCTGGGCCCAGGTAGCAAGCAGGCCACCCCCATCAGCCTATTCCTCACCACCTTTGATTCTTCAGTTCTGCACCTTTCCACAGCACATGAACCATTCTGCTTCTCTTTCTCTCCTATTTCTTCACCTAATATATTTGCTCATCACAATGATACCTTCCCATCCAGTGCTGCAGTGTGCTGGGTGGGCCTGTGGATGCTTTCAGTCAGCCTGGACTGTGAGGACCCAGGCTGGCCCATGGGGGTTTCTACATATTTTTTTTCTTATAGGCAGACGTTATAGAGTTTGTTTCAGATTTTTAAAAGTGTGTGTGTGTGTGTGTGTGTGTGTGTGTGTGTGTGTGTGAACTCTCTGTATGAGTGTGTATGTCAAATGACACACGTGGAGGTGAGAGTTCCACTTGCAGGGATCAGTACTTTCCTTCTATCATGAGGTCCTGGGGATTGAACTTGAGCTCTCAGGTTTGGTGGCCAGCACCTTTACCAGCTGAGCCACCTTGCTGGCCTAAGTTTGTTTTAGTTTTCTATTGGATTGAAAAAAAATTGTGATATATTGAGATAACAGAAACTTCCATGTATATTTCTTTTAAATTTCCACTGGCTGTTGCAGTCAAGGTATTTTCAACAAACTAATGAATATCAATTAAATAGATTATTTAAAGATATTCAGTTTTAAAATATATTTTACCTTATTCAACAGGAAAGGAGTATAATATTTGGAATTTCCAGAGTGGGGTTAATTTCTTTGTGGTATGATTATTGTTCATATTTAGTGGTGGTGTGGAAGAAAGAAACATTTTAGATGCTGAGAAGTAACTCCTGTGTTTAAGTTTCATCATGATTGTTTGATGGTTTTTCCATTGAGTCTTGTAATTGTCTCAATTGTAAGTGATCTGAAGGTACTCGAAATGTGTGTGTTGAGAAGACAAACACATGGAGGAACAGATGAGAATCAGAATGATTATGGCAGAAAAGTCTCTTCTCTGTGGAAATTGTGATCTCATGGAGAAAATGAAGCTGATTGTTGATTTTATTTATTAAAGACTTGAACACTCCGTGTTGAAAAGGAATCATTTTTTATTTTCTTTCTTACCAAACCAATTAATGCATTGAAGAAGAAAAAATATTTGAAAGTTTCATTCCCTTTGTTTCATAGATAACATGTAATATTTTCAAAGAAAATATCAATTGTATCCAGATAATATTATTTCATAAACTCTTCAGAACTCTATTATTATCATCAGTTAGAAGTGAGGAGTTGGAGACTCTGAGTAAAATGACTTGTCTGAGACCGCAGAGATAATAATAACAGTGATGGCTAGTGTTAGTTGAATGCTTATTCTATGTTAAGCCTTCCTCATGTGTGCTTACATTAAATCTTCACTGTAGCTCTATTACTTCACACATGATATGTGACAAGTGAAGATTATGAACAAGAGTTAAGAAAGTTGCATAACTGATTCTTTGGTTAATTCTCTTCTATAGATGAAAGCTAAATGTTGAGTAAAAATAATGCAATCTCATGTTCTTAGCATACATATGTCTGAAATTCATTTATAAAGTAACTGGTGTTCCTTATTTATTTATTTTTGTGCAGTGAGATAATTTGAACATGGATAGCTGACAATGATTAGTGGAGACAGGAATTCAGTTCTTCTTACCACACCAGGCCTTCTTTAATATATATATCTAAGATTTTAGCACAGCAGTTGGCAACTTTCTACTCTAAAGCTAAGATGAAGAGGCACCAAAAACCTCATTTTTTGAATATTGGATGCCAGATGCTAATTTCAGGATCTAATGATTCCCATAATCATCTTCTAAGACTCAATTACTCCTCATGCCCAAGACCATTAAACTTTGACAAGCCAAAGATAGTCATGGTCAGAGTCTCATGTCTTTGGCCTACAATGGTTACTTTTTTGAAATCATAGATGGGGTGCTCTGAGGACCACCTGCAGAGATGGACTGAAAAAAGAGAATGTCTTATTTCTTAACAAGCTAACTCTAGTGCAGCAGTTCTCAACATGTGGGTCACAATCTCTTTGGCAAACCTCTATCTTTAAAAGTGTGTTGTTGCCGGGCGGTGGTGGCGCACGCCTTTAATCCCAGCACTCGGGAGGCAGAGGCAGGCGGATCTCTGTGAGTTCGAGGCCAGCCTGGTCTCCCAAGTGAGTTCCAGGAAAGGCGCAAAGCTACACAGAGAAACCCTGTCTCGAAAAAACCAAAAAAAAAAAAAAGTGTGTTGTTATGTTTATGTTATGTTATGATTCATAACAGTAGCAAAATTACTATTATGACATAGCAACAAAAATAATTTTATGATTGAGGGTCACTACAACATGAGGGATAGTGTAAAGGGGTCGCAGCATTAGGAAGGTTAAGAACCACTGATCTAATAACATGAGGGAATGTGTTAAAGGGTTGTGGCATTAGGAAGGTTGACAGCCTCTGATCTAGAGCCTTTGAGAATAAGGGAATGTAGACGGAAGTGAGATAATGAGGCCAACAGAAGTGAGAGAGAACAGCTTGTACCATCTTGTGGCAAGGTGATGTGTGGGCATCCCAGGGGTCAAGAGGTCACCATGGAAAGGAACTAGATTTGAGCTGAGTTTCTAGTACTAGTTAACTCTATAACAATTAAAATTATTATGTTTATTTTCTCACAGAAGTTACTAATCAGTAGGTTACGGGGTCATGTCAAGGGTAGCAACTGAGGGTCACTAGAAGACAAAGGCAGATTGACTCTTTGTATTCTGAAGAGTACATGTCCTAAGGAGGCCCCCAACAAAATCCTTACAGAGGTACCAGATGGAAAAACCAGTTTCGAATGCCCACCACACAGAGGCTGATAACAAAATCAGAGAGAATACAACTTCAGAGCTGAAAGGATTCTCTTGCTCCCTTCTATTTCTCTCTAAGCCCCACCAGAAGCCTACTACTTAATAGAAAAAGGTAGGAGGGACCCACCTCTCTTCTGTTTCTGGCTCTGGCCACAATTCCTAAGCTATAGAGAGGGCTGGAGGTGCTGAAGATGAGACTCTAAACGAGATTGGATGTCTTCCCAATGGAGTCCTTTCAAAGCTGTTTGTAAGGGATGAGAAAGGGGAATTTAGTGAGTGGGATTAAGATGTAGGAGAAAGTAAGGTATTCATTTTATGAAGTAAGGGTATTTAGACTGCCTATTACCTATGTAATATTTCATGTAGAGAGTACATACACATAGTATAAAATAATATACCTATAGCTCACTGAATAGTTTTAATCCTTTTCAAATATGCAGAAGGCTTAAGATGTGATATTTTAAGGAACCAAGTAGCATTTTAAAAAAGCCCTCCATTATTGTGTATACAAAAGGAAACTCATGACAGCAGCCAACAAAGTCACCTTCTTTTCCTGTTGTTACTTCTTTGTCACAGCTTATCTCCTGGAGGAAGCCAGGCACTTACTCTAAGGAGTTCTGACTGGTACACTTAAAAATTCAACCAAGTGGTAATATTTAATAAATGGCTTTTTATGGTAAATACATGAGGAATTGAAGAATCTAAAAAAGGTCAGGCTACAATTTAAGGCATTTTTCCCCTCAGGTAACTGAAGAGAACTAGAGGTAGAATAGGCCAGAAGTTGTCATTTGGGTTTTTGAAAATTATTTCTTTTACTTTTTGATATTATAATATAATCACATAATTTCAATGACCCCTTACCTCCTTCCGAACTTTACCATACACCTTGCCCTCTATCCCCTCTCTTCTTTCTATCCTCTTCTTGCTCTCTATTCCTTCCTTGCTCTCTATCAAATAGTGGCCTTTTAAAAAAAATTATGTAATGTGGATTTTTCTGTGATCTTCACAGTTCTCTCTTTTTTTTGTAGTTCTTTTTTTTGACTTTATTTTTTAAATTACACTCATGATATTAATTAATTACACTCATGATATTAATCACATTTGTGGTATTCATAGATTACATTCGCAGTATTCATACAATTATATATATATAAATTTAATTTTAAATGCCGAATGTCATTTATTGAAGGGGGGAAGAGGTCTTAAATACAGGCTTACAGCACAATGGGAGGACCCCGGAGGGCAGAAGTTCGCTACTGATGTTTTACAATCTTGCTTCTAATCTGTTAACGCCCATTATTCAGGATATCAGACAAGGAACTTCCCTTAAACTTTCAGGAGGGTGGAACCTGGCAGGGAATTAGCATAGGGAGAATATCAAGGTCAAGGTCTTCAAGCAAGGCAACAGTTACCCAAAACGGGGGCCAGGGCCCTACAGGTCCCCCTTTTATTAAAAAAGGAGCTTCTGACTTGGGTTGCGTGGGACGTCAGCAGGTCACCTTATCCGTCATGGAGATGCCTGCCCAGGCCACACAGGTGCTCTGTCTTAGGTTGGTGAGTGCCCCCCAGGCATTACCCATCTCTGAATACTCATTATCATATTGGCTCAATCGTGTGTGAGCTGCAGAGTTAACTGTTGTCAGAGATCTCAAAGTGGCACTGGGCTTGCAATCTGTGTGTTCGATACAGAAAAGACCAACAGAGGTCCTATCTCACCCATAGCCAGTAGGCTAAAGGCAACTGAGCCATTCCCTTCCTTAACAAGCCATACTGTATGTTGGTGTCCTTGTAAGATAGTATCCCAAAAGCAACTGGAACTTGAGTTTATAAATTTATAATTTTCAAAGCCAATTGAGATGTATATAGCTATTGAATTAAATTTATCATGCCCAATAGAATGAAAGATTAACTAACTGTGGTAGCTACTTTTGTTGCCAGGGTCTCCATTGTGCACAATTCTCTTTGATCTGCAGCCTGCTCCTGTTAGTTGCAAGACAGTTCCCCAGGTGTATTTGTTGCTGTGAGACAAGTTCCCTCCAATCTTAGTAGATTTAAGCACTAAGAGTTTGCTATCTCCATTCCTGTGAGCCATCTAGGGATGGCTTAGCTGAATGGCTCTGTTTCACCATCTTCTTGAGGTTGTACTCAAGGAGTCAGACAGGCTATGGTCTTCAGAGACCTTATTAGGTCTGAAGGATCCATTCCTAAACTAACTTAGTGTCTTTAGTGAAGCCTTCAGTTCTTTGTCATGTGGGCCTTCCTATACTGTTTTTCATGGCAGGGTCCCTGACTTCTCCCAAAGCAAGGACAAGAAAGAAACAGATAATAGTTATTATAATGTAATCTCAGCAGTGACATGCTACCACTTATTTCCTATTCTTTTAAAAATATATTTCCTATTCCATTGACTGTACAGATCAACCTTTTCAACCTCTCTTTCTCTGTGTCTCTCTCATCTATCTGTCTATCTATCTATCTGTCTGTCTGTCTGTCTATCTATCTATCTATCAATCATCTATCTATCTATCAATCATCTATCTATCTATCTATCTATGTATCTATCTATCATCTATCTATCTATCTATCATCTATCTATCTATCTATCTATCTATCTATCTATTATCTATCTATCATAATTTATATATCTGTCTATGATTGAGACTGGAATCTTTGAGAATCATTTTGGAGGCCAGATACCATATCTGACTCATGTAATTCCTTGCTTTTGTCTAGAAAGCTAGCTGCTTCAATTAGCCAATGAATGAAACATCTCAGACTGTCTTTGAGTATGCCATATCTAAGTCAGAGTGGCTGGAAAAAATGGCAGCTACTAATGGCTGAGGCTGGAGTTACTGAGCCAATGGCCATTTGAAGGGTAGAAGATAACAAGGACTGACAACTCAGGACACTCCTAAAGATAGGACATGAGTCACTTGTTGACCCCAGAGTGGGTGGGTCCCATGTTGGGCCTTCTGCAGTGGGCTACTCAGCATCCATCATATATATCCTCCTCCCAACCAAACACTTCTCCTGCATTTATAGCCTCCCTATAAAGGGAGATGATCCAATATAGAATTCAGGCTCAGGTCCAGGATCTTTAGGCATTGTCCTTCCTCATCATCCAGCCTGGACATGAATTTGTTTCAGTTTAACAATATAGGGAATTCTCTATCAATACAACCAGCAAGGGATTGTGAAGAAGAAAAAAACTAGTTTAATTCCCATTGGAAAATGGACTGTATGGTGATATTTTATCTGTACTGAAATGTGATTTTATTTTCATGTTAATAAATAAAGTTGTCTGGGAGTCAGAGCTAATAGCAAGCCATAGCAGAAACTGGGCGGTGGTAGTGCACACCTTTAACCCCAGCTCTTGGGAGGCAGAGCTAGGTGGATCTCTGTGTGTTCAAGGATACAGCCAGCATGGAGACACATGCCTTTAATCTCAATACCAACCACAGAAGACCTGGAGGTCTGTACAGACAGGCAGTGACGAGGAGGTCATGTGGTTGGGTTTACAACCAATGAGAAGGCAGAATAGAAAGTCTATAAAAAAGACAAACAGACAGGAAGTAGCTCTCTTGCTGAGGAGGATAGCAGCAGCAGTGAAGGGTAAGGTTTTTAGCTCTTAGCTATTACTCTGACCTCTTGGACTTTCATCTCTGCATTGGCTCTGTATTTCTTATTTAACAAGACGGTTACTGTTGGAGACCGACTCCGGGCAGCTGTGTCACTTTCCTTGATTTATCAAGCCTTGCAAAAACAGGAACCTGGTACCCCCGACTTCAGGATTTACGATTAGATAAACCTCCTGAAACATGTGCTAATCAACCAACAGCAGGGGCCTGGTACCGGCCAACTGCAGGATTTACAATTAGATAAACTTTCTAAAACAGATGCTAATCAGCCAGCTGCAGGGGCCTGGGACCAAAACGACCTCACCCTAACCCTCCCTCAGGAATTCCCATTCTTCTCTCCTTGCTTTTCCTGCTCCCCTTCCCCCGCCTGGAACTCTGCTTATATAAGCCTCAGCATCAAGTTAATAAACGGAGCCTTGATGCGACTCATATTGACTCAGTCTCTTATTTTGCGCTTGGCTCCCTTTCCTTCTCTCCCCATTGGCTTTCAGGTGTTTCCTGGCTCGAGACCCACGAATAACCTGACCTGCTGGACAGGTCAGGTTACATCTACAGGACTGGAATATAATACACATTTTTCATGGTCCATAATTTATATCTTATCACTTTGAGAAGGAGTTTTAAGTTCTCCCTGCCTCATCTGGGTAGAAGGGACAGAAAGTGAGGTTGCAGCTATTAATTGATACCAGGTTGTGGAGAGCCTTCTGGAACATTAGCCAGCAGGGAGTGGAGAAAGAAAGACCGTTGTTGAAGATTTTTGAGTAGGGTAGTGACATGATCAAATTCTCCTTGGAAAACTCAATTTTGAGGTAGCGTAAGTTTATAATTCCCTTTAAAAGAATGCCCCGGGGACAAGTTTCCTCAAATAAATTAAAAATTATGCTTGAAAAAGAAATTCTAATGGACTCCACAGTGTGGGCTTGTGTGCAACACCAATTTGCTGCTTTCCAAGCAGGAATTATAAATTGTTCCTAGGCACCTACCTGGAAGAAACAGAGTGGTTCATTGTGTGTCACTTCCCTAGCATTCATCCTGAAGGAGAATGAGGAAGCTTCTAAGATTAAAAATGTCTGCAATAGAAGGTAGCCTTCGTAATACAGGCTAACTGGAATTATGCTTAAGTAGAAGAAAAATTTATCCAAAAAAAAACCCCTTTTCATTTGCTTGTGCATAGTGGGGAAATAACCCAGTTATTGCTTGTTTTACTCTATATGCACATTAGCTGGTAAAAAGTCTGTATGGTTTGTGACACATTCATGCCTCAAAAAGGAACCAAGTTTCATGGGTGCAGCTTCTTGTTAGATCCAGAAGACAGGCTCTCCCAGCAGGTGTCACAGTCCACTGACTGACAGTCTCTCCACTCCTGTGACGTCTCCTGAGCCCTACATGTAGGGGTTGTATTGTAGGTGTAGCAGTTGGGGCTGGCCATCCCATGGTCAGTTGTTCTGGGCATTTTGATCAATTGAGGATTTCTGTAACATTCTCCAGCTGCTGCTGAAAGAAACTTCTTAATGAGGGGTTAGAACTGCACTTATCTGTGGGCATAAGAGTAATATTAAGAATGTAGTTGGAAATCAGACAGCTTTAGCGAAGTGGCGGTAGTGCATCCTCTTCTGGACACTAGAATCTCACCAATCACGGGTAATTGGCTAGGTACACAGTGCTAGGAGTGAATTCCTGTTTGTTGAGTAGTCCTTAAGTCCAATTAGGTGGATGTTGGCTGTCCCTAAGATGTAAGTGCCACTGTTGCACTCTTGGGGATGTCTTGCTGTGGTGTTCATTGTTGTGGTTCACAGGCTTTATAGCTGGGTTGGACTACTGACTGCTTCTCTCCATTGGCAGCTTACATAGCACCTTCAGCTACTATGAGAGTTTGTTTTTAGGGAGCACGCTTCCAGGTCAGTTCCAGCTTGACTCCCTCAAGTCCTAGGACAGAAAGTGTGTGGTAGCCAGTACAATGGCAACACTAGTTAACATGCCAATGTGATGGGGGGGGGAATGTTCAAGACATTGCTTCTAGATGAAGAGCTACAGGCAATTAATGGCTGCTGAGAGAAGGAGACCCCTGATTATTCAATCCCAAGTGGTCAGCTCTAAACACACATGCATATGAGCAACTCTAATACAGTTTGTATATATAAATAGTAATAATTAAAGGGTTCGTGAATTTGAGAGAAAGTTGGGGACACAGGAGCTGGGGACTGAAATGATATAAATATAGTACTCATATTTGAAATTCTTTTAAATAATTAAGAAAATTGAAAAAGATCAAGTAATAGGGTAAGTGCAGCTGTGAGTGCCTAGCACCATCTTCTATTATGAGGGTTTTTTCTTGGTTCATGATATATATATATATATATATATATATATATATATATATATATATAAAATGAAATATCCTCTTCATATGAGAAATGTTACATTATTTCTTCTCAGATGGCCTGGAACATGTCCAACATGGTACATGGTGGAAAAAGCTGACTATCCCTGTTTAACATTTCAGATATTGAGATTTAATTTGTGTTTTACTTATCCCTGAGAAATACTGTGGAAGTAATCCTTATAGTAAATTTGCATTATTTCTCTAGTCTATGTACTTGACTATGGAGTGACAGAAATGTGTAAAAGAAAACATTTTTTTTTTCTGAGGCAGGAATAGATTCATCATTGAGTTTTCCTGCCAAATGCTGAATTAGATAGTGGAAAAATTCTATTTATTTGGAGTTTGTGAATCTGCCAGCAAACTGTTGGGAAAAAATAAAGACAAGCCAGATGAGGACTTGGGTTATGGAATGAACCATAGATGACAAATGACCGCACTTTTTAAGAGAGAATATAGTTTTTCCCCACTTTTCTTTCCTGGTTTCAGAGCCTTTACTAACTTTGATTTGCATAAAACATTTCTATTATACTAAAGAAAAGCAGAAAGGAAAACATTGCATACTGTAGTGTTGAAATCAACCTTAAGGGTCAGGAAATTGAAAATATGTTTCCATAGAAACACTAATTTAGTCAGCTCCCACATCTTGTTTCTGAGCCATTAGTTTACTCTTATGATGTCGAAAGAACATAATATTTACTCTGTATTGTGGTTAAGTTAATGTTACAATGCAAAATACTTTCATATTTTCTGCATGCCCATTTTGAATCCTCTCATTATGGTAGGTTTGACTTTCAACTGCTTGCACATACTAGAAAGTGCAAAAATATAACCATTTTAAAAACTGAAGACAAATAAGAAATCGTGAACATACAACAACTTAGAAAAACTACAGCAGATAAAGGTCAACTGGAATTTGAAAGATTGCACTGCTTGCTGGTTTTTCTAATTTATTGTCTTCTGAATACCTTTAACAATCTAAGTTTTCAGAGAGTCATGTTCTGCAGTATACTCGATGTCTACCGAAGGTCTGTGCCTAGTCCTTCTGTAGTTTACTAAATTCATGACGACTGCTGTAGTTCCAGTGACTAACTTTTCACTGGAAGTCTTTCCCTCTGTTATGTCCTAGTAAAGACACACCCCACCTCTCCTCAGGCACACAAGCCCAGCTCATCTTCATGATGGGCTTTTACAGTCACCTAGGCCTCCTGTTGTGTGTTTCAGATCTGCTTCTTAGTAGAATAACAAAATGATACATGCCATATCTTGGAGGCTACTCATGATGGTCAAATTGACTTTTAGCTACTAAACAACACTGCAATTCTGGGGTAAATCCCAGTTGGTCCCAGTGTATGATTCATTTTATGTGTTGCTGGATTTTTTTTCTAGTACTTTGTTGAGTTTTTTTCTCATGTGTATGCATAAAGAATATTGGCCTGTAGCTTTCTTGTGATATTTATGAATAGAAGAGTGTACTTTACCTAAACTTTCAGTTTATTCAAACATATAAAAACAAATTTAATAAAACAGGACAAACATGCTTATTGGTATAGTGAATGTTAATAAAATTTACTTAGTTGACTTATTTATTTATTTTATTTTTTAACCTTTTGCCTGTCAGAGCTCTAAGGAGTATTCTTGAGTTGCCAGGCAGTGGTGGCACATGTCTTTAATCCCAGCACTCAGGAAGGCAAACGCAGGTGGATTTCTGTGAGTTTGAGGCCAGACTGGTCTGCAGAGTCAGGACAGCCAGAGATACACAGAGAACCTGTCTTGAAATCCCCCCCCCCCCAAAAAAAGTTCTCTAGTTAGGAGATACTTAATAAATGCTTAGCTTAGGCTTGTGTGTGGTCCTGGGAATGTATTAACAAATGATGAAGAGTAGTAGTTAGAGTAACAGTAAGTCACATAGTGTGTTAGAACACTTGTATGTGACCCCAACCCCCTTCTCTTTCATATTCAGTGAAATATAGCACCTGTGAAATATAGCAAATAATTGCATGTCATTTATAGACTCACTGTGAATATTGAATTAAGATTATTTGTGAACTCTACCTGGCACTTGCTAATAACTAGATACTTTAGTGATTATTAACTATTATTTCTATTATTATTTCCTTTTATTATACAATAATTTAATTTAATTCTCATAGCTATCCCATCAAAGAGGTTAATAGCACCTCCAGTTTCATAGCAGAGAAATGCAACAGGCTTAGAGAGGAGCTCTCTAAGGTCACTGATGTGAGTGGTGTGAGTGGTGGAAGCAGAGTCATATCCAGGCTGCACTCGGCTGTCAAACCAGCACTGCCGCACTTACGGAGCCTTTCCCTGGTTTAAAGGAGCTCTCACCTAGTTCACCAGGAATCCTTGTCTAACAGCCAGCTTAAATCCTTAAATCAGCTTCCAGAAAGATCTTTTAGAGACACATTCCTGTCAAGTCAGTTTGAAAAATGGAACAGAAATATTATCAATTGTGTTTGAATGCTGTTTCTTCATTAGTATAGAGAAGAAAAATGTCTATCCATGATGGCAGCTTAAAGTCAAAACATTCCGATATTTCCTTGTACATTCATTTTGTGAGTTCAGTGCTCAGTGGAGGGAAAGTGTAATTTGTATATGAAAGCTATTTTTCTGGATTTTCCTTTAATGTTGAAAAGCTCAGCTGAGCAACCCACACTTTGATGTGTGTTTGGATCCACCCTCTGCTCATGATTTGATTCGTTCTGTCACTGTTTTTCAGAGAAAGACACAAATTACATATGAAAACTTTGGTTTTCTGGACTTTTCTTTAAGGTTAAAAAGCTTAGTAAAGATCTTTGTTGTCTGCAGGGATGTTCTTTCTGCTCTTGGATTTAGTCCTTATTTGATCAAGGCCTTACATTCCAGCGTCTTCTGATCACCTGCCTCTGGGTCAGCTTCCCCCATTTCTGTGGTGGTTAAATCCCCAGTTTTCATACCACATGAAAATTGTAGCAGGTCATGTGACAGCAGAAAGAGGGTCACTATATACATGTGAAGCCAAATGTATAAATATTTAGGGCCAAACTTAGTTCACTACTCTCATGTAGAAACAGGATGTTGGGGGTAGGGGGTAAGAAGAGCTGTCACTCGGGGAGAAAGATGAGAGAACCTGGGCTGCAGAGGCATTGGAAGGAAGAAATCTAAGTAGAGGGGTTGAACAGTGACGCAGAGTGGCGATGGGGCTGCCACTGTGTTCCTGCTAAGAGGCACTGGCAGTGAGCAGGCCCTTCAGGTGATGATGCAGCAAAACCAACTTCCCTGGAAAGGAGAAAAGAAAGACTTACCACCTGTGTCTTCCTGTTGGCCCAATAACTCTCACTGGGGTTTCCAACCCTAGATCAGGAAATTAGGCTCACCCTCCCCCTTGGCCCCCCAATAAATCCCTCAAAGATGGATGAAAACTCAAGAGTAGATAGTTTCTAGAATGAGAAAATAATTTTTATTTTAAAGAAAGAAAATTCTAGTGTGCACAACTATGAACTGCCCAGTGGCCAGATATGTTGTCCTGAGGGATTTTCCTTGTGTTTTTTCCTCTGTCACTTTTTTATTCCTGACTTTTGGTATGGCCCTTCTTTGAAGTGTTGCCTCATACAGCTATTATGATGTTTAATCTGCAGCTGCCAACTTCTGGTCTGTCAGTTCCAAGAAGCAGGGTGAAGGAGACAGGGGTCTTTCCTGCTTCTGAGTCTTAGCCCCAACCAAGTTGGGATCTCTAGTCAATACTGATTTTTTTTCAAGCCTGGCTTTGTTTCATCTCTGCTCTAGAGTAGCACAGCAGAATTCTGTACAGAATTCAAATTGCTTATGCCTACACAAACTTCAATTTATTTCTCTTTTCCTGATTCCTCCCTTCCTTCCATCCAAGTAAGTCATTTTTTTTGTGCGTGCGTGCGTGCGTGTGTGTGTGTGTGTGTGTGTGTGTGTGTGTGTGTGTGTATGGATGGGTATGTGTGTGTAATGTTTGCTTTAAAGATCTTTTTTGTTTTTCAAGATAAAAATTATATTAGAGTTTTAAAGCTAAGTAGGGTGTAGGGTACTTTCCTTAGGAAAAACAGAGTAATCATTTAACAGTCTGACCATCTGGTTTTGATCCTAATGTTAGTGTATTTGACACTTTGAATAAGGGAAGTTATGGCTTTTCATTTTAGAAGGCTGACTACTCACAATTCTCCTGCCTCTAGTCTGGCCGTCTGACTTGAAGGTGAAATGGTCTCAAGTGTGCCTATTTCCTGCCTGACCTGGCATAGGACAGCATGGATTAGCAGTCAGGAACATGCAGAATTAGTATCTGAAGGCAGAAAGCAGGAAGCAAGTTAAAGCAGCCCCATTCTCAAACATGGGAAGGCATATATGTTAGAATATTGCATTGTGTTGTCTTTTGGGACATTTAGTAATATATGACTTTTCCTCTGGTAATGGAAAGAGTTTAGGAGATAAAGTGTAAAGAAGGAAAATGGCGGTTTTGAATTCTCTACTATCTCAAGTGTCTCACATGACACAGTTGCTTATCAAAGACTATTGGGGTCCAGCCTCTAATAGTCTTTCCCCAGGGTTTCAGAAGAGATGCTACCAGCGACAAGAAATAATCTGAGGGAATGAATCTAAGTACACTGAGCTCATTAATCCATTCACTTTATTCTTCTAGGTTAAAATCTCTCTACACAGCTTCAATTCTGTTCTCATAATTAGCTCCTCTCTGTCCCTTCCTCTCTTGTCCTGTCACTGTTCTATCTAAGTTCCTTCCATCTTCATTCTTCACCATTGACCCCCCTCCTCTTTCTCCAGTCCAGTTTAAATCCACATGCAATGCATAATTCTCTGGCCCTCCGGCCCCTCTGCTTTCTGCTTGGGCGGAGCAAGTCTGCTCAGTAGCTAGGAAGCCTAATGCACCTGATATGTGAGAGCCCATTTGTTCTGAGTGAATTAAAGGAGGGTTAAGCTGAATTTACACAAGAAGCAAAGGTTTGTACCTAACATCTGCCTGGCCTTGGCCTTGGTCTCCATATGGATATTTACCTTAATTCAGGAGACTAGCAGGTAGTCTGGAATGCTTGTCTCTCTGCATTTTGTCCTTGGATGTTGAGAGGTATCTCAGATAAAATACACTGTTAGAAGTTCTTAGAAGAAGAAATAATTGGGAAAGCTACCATAGCACACAAGAAAATCATTGTAGGAACTGGCTAATATATATTTAAAAGCTAATATTGTTGTACCCATTTCTCAAAACCCAAGGGGCTGGTTTCCCATGCAAGCACAGAAGGGTCCTTTTATTCAGGTTCAACCTGGGCCACACCATGGCAGATGGAAGGAAATGTGGCAGCCACCAGCCCAGGTGTAGAGAGTTTTTATAGGGAAAAACCACAAGCCGGGAATTGGCAACTTGGGCTTAGGCAGAAGGGATATCGGCAAGGTGATTTTTTTTAAACTATAGGTCTAGACTTTGGGTGCAAAACCACATTTGAAACCATTGGGTTAGACTTTTGACGGGGAACCACAACCCACTGAATAGGATTATCTGGACTGCTCAGCAGGATTATCTAGATATCTTCAAGGGCCATAAACTGCAGACAGGATATCTGATATGGGACAGAAAATTAATATATGCAGTTATATAAAGAAATAGTTTTAAAAAATAAAGTCTTTAAAGAGAAAGTAAAAGTAATATAAAAAATTAGCCACGTTAAGATGGACATCACACAAAGAATCTGGATTGTGTTGTCTTTGGGATTTTTAACTGCAGAAAGACATTTGATTGTAAAGACTGCTCAGTTAAACTAATATGTATATTTTAAAGGTACTGTGACTTCAAAATTTGGGTGTAAGGATATGTTGCTTTGGAAAGGAGGCTCTGTTTTTGTTTCCATAGAAAGCAAGAGGCTGTGGATTTGTTCCAGATTAAGATACATCAGGTTTGGCCAGCCAAAACTCGCTGAAAGGTCTCCGATGACACTATGGCCCAGGTGATCCAATATCCAGAATGGTTTCAAGGCAACTGGCTCAGACAATACACCCTCATGGACTACTCCATAATCCTAAAATTTTCTTTATGTCCCCATAAGAATACAGTGCCCTTATCCAGCAGGAAGTAGTATGAGAAGCTACGCCCAAATTCCGAAATAAAGCAAGCTGGCTTTGGAGATGGAATTGGCTCATTCCTCTAAACCCAAGCATATTGCTAAAAGAGAAGGTTGAGAGAGTTTTCTGTCCCATATCAGAAGAGCCCTCTTGTGTGGGACAGAGAAAAACCAATGTTTTTATTTAAAGCAGGGTGATTATAAATGCCATCTCTTTCTAAAGAAGAAAAGGGGATAGTGTAGATGTGGTAGGATGAAAGGATAGATTAATGAACCTACTTTTAGAGAACAATAACTTATTTAGAAATGTTTTACATTGCTATGGATTTTAGTTTATTGATGCAAGTTTAAACTTAATTTTGTTATAGTGTATATATATTTCTACTCTCATTTGAGGTATTATGTTTATGTAACTCATTTAGATTGTAATAGATAATTAAAAAACACGGATTAATAATTAGTCTTCTATGATAGTCAAACTTGTAGCCATGTTAAATTTTCTAGGTATACATAGATATAATTCAATTAGGTAGGTAATCTTCACATACTTCAAAGACCTACAGAACATGACATTTAAAATGTTTTCAAAAATTTAGACTTTCTGGACAGTGAGACATGTCTGCTCCTGGCAGCACTGATTTACTTCAGAGAGGAGGATGGGCATCGAAGACAGTCTATATGGAGTTTATCTTCTTCTTGGCAAAAATAGCCATTTGGGCAACAAATTGTTTTTACCTGGACTACTTGATTGACTGTACTGGACCCAGACATTCTACAGGACACAGAGAAGTGAATGAGAGACTATAGGCCTGTGGGCTAAAGACAGATGCCCCAACTTTACAGAGGAACTTTGGATGACTGTCCAGGCTGCCAGCTGTCTCTGTCTACTCTCGCAAGACTCCCAAAAGTTGCTTGCGTCCTTCTCCCATTTCTCAGGTAATATTATATCCTTCTGAGGTCTTTGATATAGTTGAAGACTAGATAGTTATAATTTCCTTAGTTATGATAAAAGATAAGTTAGATATAAAACCTTAGACTCACAAATATAAGATAGATAGGATATCTTCTTTAATTTTGCCAAATACAAATAGACTAGATATTATAAATAGACTAGATATTGTAACTGTAATTCTTGCTTGATAACTGTTCTGTTATATGTAATTTTACTATGTTAAAGTTAAAACCTTCCTTTTTGAAAAAAAAGAAAAGGGGAAGTGCTGTGGATATCTGTATGCTGTGAATGTGTTGCTCTGATTGGTTAATAAATAAAGTGCTGATTGGTCAGTATCCAGGCAGAAAGTATTGGTGGGACAAAGAGAGAGGAGAATTCTGGGAACAGGAGGGTTGAGTCAGGAGTTGCTGCCAGCCGCCACCACCATGAGAAGTAAGATGTAAAGTACCGGTAAGCCACAAGCCATGTGACAACTTACAGATGAATAGAAGTGGGTTAATTTAAGATATAATAACTAGATAGCAAGAAGCCTGAGCCATTAGGCCAAACAGTTTAAATAATATAAGCGTCTGTGTGTTTGGGTCTGAGTGGCTGCGGGCCCAGGTGGAACTGGAGATAACTCCAGCTGCAGGATGTCTGCAGGAGGATACTGCTCTGTATCTGTTCAAGTTGTCATGGCACATTCCTGATGTCCTTTCTGGAACTGAGTACAGCAGGTGGTCTGAGATGGTGGCTCTTTCCCTAAATTAGAGCCTCTAAAGTCAAGTCTAGGCCTTCACAATATCACCAAGACTCTTTGAGGCTTGGCTTTATCCTCTGGAAGAGCCTTGCTTCTTCCAGGTATTAGCTTTTGCTATAGTCAGCTGAATTCCTGCTTCATATTTCTGTGGTCTGCAGTAGTTGCTCCCACATAGCTTTAAGGATCCCATCCACAGATTTGCTTTTCAGCAGTGGCTCATGTTCTGAATCTATTCTCAAGGTTACATGCTTAGGATGAACATCCTTTGGCTATGGCCTTATACAGCCACCATTAGATGTATATTAGCTAGTTAGCTTATTAGAAAAATTAGCATGAATATAATATTCATACTTTAGTAACAGAAGCCTTTTAGATTAGGATTAATTCCTTAGCCTCAAGGGAATTCTGACTATAATCAAATAGTGAATATTTTAGGTGGTGCGAGGCTAATTGAACCTGAGCTTGCTCTCTGTCTTGTGCGTACTAGGCTGACCTTGGACTCACTATGTAGCTGCAATTGGCCTTAAATTCCTGATCTTCCTGCCTCAGCCTCCCAAATGCTTGGATCCACCCTTTCCTTTGTATCACCCAGCAGTGTTCCCCATCCCCCGTGTGGAGCTGGCAGGCTGTACAGTGTTATGGAGGATGTTATATGTAAATCAAAATGATCTTTGATTTCTCACTTTTTTCTATAGAAAAAAATCACTAGGAAATTCAGATAATCATCATAAAAGTCTAAATGAAAGCCTCAGAGACAAATGTAGATTCATTATGAAGAGAGGATGAGAATTTGAAAAAAAAATCTTTAAACAAAAATCACAAAGACTGAATGTTTATTTCATAATGGTATGATGAGGAAGACCCAGATTCTTGCATTGTTTCTCCTCTATTATTATGGGTCTTTTGTGTGCTTGACAATGAATTCTCTTGTTCATTCCTCTCCCCTCCTGTTCCTCTGTTTTCTCTATTACTTATCTTTGTTTCTACTCAATCCAAAGAGTAAAACTTAGGTTTTGATAGTTGAACTTTTTTCTTTTTTAGATTAAGGGTACCAGTCTCCTTGATAGAATGGAAAACATTTAGTACGTTTCAGTCAGTCACCTTTATGCTGTTATTTTGTTACATTGTATTTAGACTCATTCCTAAAAAATCAATGTGGTGTATGTCTCAGCAAGAGCAGGTCATATAACAAGTGCTGATACTTTTAGTTTGAGTGAAAGAGAAAAAAAGAAAACATAAGAGATCTTTTATGATGCATGTGTGGGGTAGATCTGGATATACGACTTAGAGGCAAGGCAACACTTCTTTGGAACTTTTGTGTTTAAGGAAGTAGTGTGTAGCATACACGCAAATTTATATAAAAACAAATTTTCAACAACTTAAAATCATTCTTTAGCATTAAAATTATTTCTTAAATTATGTACCCCTGTAAATCTTAATCAAATGAGCTATCCTGGTAAACATGGTAAACTGTTTTTGGTTTATTTACTTATTTCAGTTGTTAAAATAAATGGAATTGGAAACAGCTGCTTTCACAGCAGTTCTGACAATCTTTTACCTTCAGCTCCAAAATAGACCTGGTCTCTCAGGCTGGGGATGTGGCCTGGGTAGAGTACCTGCACACATGACCCTGTATTCTATCACCAGCACTGCAGAAAAAAGAAAATGGGCCTTAACTAACACAGCTCTCTTTCTCTCTCTCTCTCTCTCTCTCTCTCTCTCTCTCTCTCTCTCTCTCTCCTTTCATATATGTATGTGTGTTTTTTTCAGATTGCAGTTATGTTAAGTTAGAAGACAATTAAAAACAGAAAATAATTATTTTAAATATGCCAACACAGGTTTCTAGAAGGACATTTGCTATTTCTTCCCTCATTATACATTAGTTAGCTTCATTTGGCTATTTAACACATATGAACAATTCCAGTATTCTGTGATATGATGAAAATGTGGTAGGAGAGAAATGAAGTTCTTTTCTGTAATTTTAATCTTGTCTTCAAGCTATACTTAAACTTTTCACTTTCAAAACTGCTTAATAATATTATTTGTTTTTAGCAAGAGATTCATTTTTTCCTAGACTTTAGTAACTTTTGTGAGCAAATAAACAGATTAATTTTAATTGTTCTAAAATTAATTTCTCTTACTCAAAATAAACTAATTAAATTTAAAAAACAAGAAGCTAGTATTTAAAAATATTAACTTAATATAAAGTAGAAAAACTATTTTAAATTTTTGTTAGTGGGTTTAAACAACAAATAGTAGCTCATACATTCATGAGTAGGGGATTCAGGAACAGTTTAGCTGTGTGGCAAAGGTTATGGTCTTTCCTGAGATGTAGTCAAAACATCCCATGATTGCTCAGAGACTGCAACTGTTCCCTGAGACAGAGCCTGCCATCACCTGACTGGACTAAGAGGTGAGTCTTTATCCTCATACCCAAACTCCTCAGCCCCTAGGCTTTGGGCCCAGGGGCACAACCCTGCACCCATACATCACCACCCATTGCAGTCCCAGTTTCAGGCCAGTTGGCAGGCAGACCTCCTGCACACAGGTCAGACTACCACCATCCCCCATCAGACCCTGTAACCCAAGCCTCACCTCCCCCAAATCCCACCCACCCTCAGAGACTGCAACTGCTCCCTAAGACAGAGCCCACTAGCACCCAACTAGAATAAGAGTCCCAGTTTAGATTACCATTTCATAATTGCTTACTACAGCTAGAACAATGGAGACCCTGGCAACAAAAGTAGCTACCACAGTTAGTTAATCTTTCATTCTATTGGGAATGATAAATTTAATTCAGTAGTTATATACATCTCGATTGGCTTTGAAAATTCTAAATTTATAAACTCAAGTTCCAGTTGCTTTTGGGATACTATCTTACAAGGACTCCAACATACAGTATGGCTTGTTAAGGAAAGGAATGGCTCAGTTGCCTTTAGCCTACTGGCTATGGGTGAGATAGGACCTCTGTTGGTCTTTTCTGTATCGAACACACAGATTGCAAGCCCAGTGCCACTTTGAGATCTCTGGCAGCAGTTAACTCTGCAGCTCACACACGACTGAGCCTGTATGATAATGAGTATTCAGAGATGGGTAATGCCTGGGGGGCACTCACCAACCTAAGACAGAGCACCTGTGTGGCCTGGGCAGGCATCTCCATGATGGGTAAGGTGACCTGCTGATGTTCTATGCAACCCAAGTCAGAAGCTCATTTATTAATAAAAGGGGGACCTGTAGGGCCCTGGCCCCCATTTTGGGTAACTGTTGCCTTGCTTGAAGACCTTGACCTTGATATTCTCCCTATGCTAATTCCCTGCCAGGTTCCACCCTCCTGAATGCTTAAGGGAAGTTCCTTGTCTGGTATCCTGAATAATGGGCGTTAACAGATTAGAAGCAAGATTGTAAAACATCAGTAGCGAACTTCTGCCCTCCAGGGTCCTCCCATTGTGCTGTAAGCCTGTATTTAAGACCTCCTCCCCCCTTCAATAAATGACATTCGGCATTTAAAATTTAAAAAAAAAATATATATATAATTGAATGAATATTGCAAATGTAATCTATGAATACCACAAATGTGATTAATATCATGAGTGTAATTAATGAATATCGTGAGTGTAATTTAAAAAATAAATAAATAAAGTAAAAAAAAAGTGTGAAAAAAAAAGAGTCCCAGTTTAAGGCCAACTGGCAGGCAGACTTCTTGCAGACAGGTCAGACTACCACCATCTACTACGCACTAAGACTGCAGCTACTCCCAGAGACAGAGCCCACTAGCGCCAGTTGAATTAAGAGCTGCTCCCTGAGACAGAGTCCATCAGCATCGACTAGACCAAGAGCTCCCACTGGATCAAGAGTATCAATCAGACCAAGAGAGGCTCCCTTAGACACAGACACCGCTTGCACCAAGTGGAGAAACTGATGGGTAGATGCCAGTGGAAAAATACAGCCAACAACATAAAAACCAATATGGCTCCATCAGAACCTACATCAACAAGACCTGAACATCCTAACACAGAAGAAACAGAAGATATCTACCATAAAAATGACTTTAAGAAGATATTAGAGATCTTAAAAGAGGAAATGAAAAATTCCCTTAAAGAAATTGAGGAAAAGTCAAACAAAAAATGGGAAGAAATCAGTGAATCCCTTGAAAGCCAAGAGAAAGCAATTAAACAAATGAGGGAAACAGTTCAAGATTTCAAAACTGAAATGGAGACAATAAAGAAGACACAAACTGGGGTAATGCTGGAAGTGGAATATCTGAGTAAATGAACAGGAACTACAGATGTAAGTATAACCAACAGAATGTAAGAGATGGAAGAGTGGATCTCTGGCGTTGAAGATATGGTAGAGGAAATAGATTCATCAGTCAAAGAAAACACTAAAACCAACAAAGTCATGACCCAAAATGTCCAGGAAATTTGGGACACCATGAAAAGACCAAACCTAAGAATAATAGGGATAGAAGAAGGAGAAGAATACCAACTCAAAGGCACAGAAAATATATTCAACAATATCATAGAAGAAAACTTTCCTAACCTAAAGAAGGAAATGCCTATAAAAATACAAGAAGGTTACCGAACACCAAATAGACTGGATCCCCCCCCCCAAAAAAAAAGTCCCCTCGCCACATAATAATCAAACCATTAAACATACAGAATAAAGAAAAAATATTAAGAGCTGCAAAGGAAAAAGGCCAAGTAACATATAAAGGCAGACCCATAAGAATAACACCTGACTTCTCAATGGAGACTCTAAAAGCCAGAGGGTCCTGGACAGACCTTATGCAGATACTAAGAGACCATGGATGCAAACCCAGACTATTATACCCAGCAAAACTCTCAATCAACATAGACAGAGTAAACAAAATATTCCATGATAAAACCAGATTTAAACAATATCTCTCCACAAATCCAGCCCTACAGAAAGCACTTGAAGGAAAAATCCAACCTAAGGAAGTTAGATACATCCATGAAAACACAGGCAATAGATAGTCCCATACCAACAAATACCAAAGAAGGGAAACATACAACACTGCCACCAAAAAATAACAGGAATTAACAATAACTGGTCATTAATATCCATGGATATCAATGGTCTCAATTCACCTATAAAAAGACACAGGCTAACAGAATGGATACAAAAACAAGATCCATCCATTTGCTGCATACAAGAAACACACCTCAACTTCAAAGACAGACATTACCTTAGAATAAAAGGCTGGGAAAAGACTTTCCAATCAAATGGATTTACGAAGCAAGCTGGGGCCGGGTGGTGGTGGCACATGCCTTTAATCCCAGCACTCGGGAGGCAGAGCCAGGTGGATCTCTGTGAGTTTGAGGCCAGCCTGGGCTACCAAGTCAGTTCCAGGAAAGGCGCAAAGCTACACAGAGAAACCCTGTCTTGGAAAACCAAAAAAAAAAAAAAAAAAAAAAAAGAAGCAAGCTGGTGTAGCTATCCTAATTTCTAATAAAATAGACTTCAAGCTAAAATCAATCTAAAGAGATCAGGATGGACACTATATATTTATCACAGGGAAAATCCCACAAGATGAAATCTCAATTCTAAATATTTATGCCCCAAATACAAGAGCACTGACATTTGTAAAAGAAACATTACTAAATCTTAAATCCCACATCAAATCCCATACACTAGTAGTGGGAGACTTCAACACCACACTCTCACCAATGGACAGGTCTGCCAGACAGAAACTTAACAGAGAAATAAGGGAACTAACAAACATTATGACTCAAATAGACTTAATAGATATCTACAGAATACTCTATCCTAACACAAAAGAATATATCTTCTTTTCAGCACCCCATGGAACCTTCTCCAAAATTGACCACATGCATGGTCACAAAGCAAATCTCAACAGATAAAAAAAAAATGAAATAACCTCCCGTATCTTATCAGACCACCATGACTTAAAGTTAGATTTCAACAACAACAAAAATTACAGAAAGCCTACAGTCTCATGGAAACTGAATAATGCCTAGTTGAATCACCAATGGGTCAAGGAAGAAATAAAGAAAGAAATGAAAGATTTCCTAGAATAAATGAAAACGAATATACAACATACCCAAACTTATGGGACACCATGAAAGCAGCTAAGAGGAAAATTCATAGCTCTAAATGCCCACATAAAGAAGTTGGAGAAATCTCACACTAGTGACTTAACAGCACACCTGAAAGCTCTAGAACAAGAAGAAGCAAACTCACCCAGGAGAAACAAATGCCAGGAAATAATCAAATTGAGAGCTGAAATCAATAAAATCAACAAGATAGATAAGCCCTTATCCAAAGAGAACATCCAAATTAACAAAATCAGAAATGAAAAGGGAGACATAGCAACTGACAATGAAGAAATCCAGAGAATCATCAGGTCAAACTTAAAAAAACCTGTACTCCACTAAATTGGAAAATCTGAAAGAAATGGATAATTTTCTGGCCAGGCACCCCATACCAAAGTTAAATCAAGACCAGATAAACTCTTAAATAGACCAATAACCCCTAAGGAAATAGAAACGGTCATTAAAAGTCTCCCAACCAAAAACAAAACAAAACAAAACAAAACAAAAACAAACAAACAAACAAAAACAACAAAAAAACCCACCCAGGACCAGATGGTTTCAGCTCAGAATTATACCAGATTTTCAAAGAAGAGCTAATACCAATACTCTTCAAATTGTTCCACACCATAGAAACAGAAGGAATTTTACCAAATTCTTTTTATGAGGCTACAGTTATCCTGATACCCAAAGCACACAAAGATGCAACAAAGAAAGAGAATTACAGACTAATCTCCCTCATGAACATTGATGCAAAAATACTCAATAAAATACTGGCTAACCAAATCCAGGAACACATCAAAAAAATTATCCTCCATGACCAAGTAGGCTTCATCCCAGGGATGCAAGGGTGGTTCAACATATGAAAATCTGTCAATGTAATACACCATATAAACAAATTGAAAGAAAAAAAACCACATGATCATCTCATTGGATGCTGAAAAAGCCTTTGACAAAATCCAATACCCCTTCATAATAAAGGTTCTAGAGAGATCAGGAATACAAGGAATATACCTAAACATAATAAAGGCATTTACAACAAGCTAACAGCCAACATCAAATTAAATGGAGAGAAACCCAAAGCGATTCCACTAAAATCAGGAACAAGACAAGGCTGTCCACTCTCCCCATATTTTTTCAATATAGTACTTGAAGTTCTAGCTAGAGTAATAAGACAACAAAAGGAGATCAAAGGGATAGAAATTGGAAAGGAAGAAGTCAGACTTCCACTATTTGCAGACGATATGACAGTATACATAAGTGACCCCAAAAATTCTACCAGGGAACTCCTACAGCTGATAAACTCCTTTAGTAAAGTATCAGGATACAAGATGAACTCAAAAAAATCAGTAGCCCTCCTATACACAAATGATAAAAGGGCTGAGAAAGAAGTCAGAGAAACATCACCATTTACAATAGCCACAAATAATATAAAATACCTTGGGGTAACTCTAACTAAGCAAGTGAAAGACCTGTATGATGAGAACTTTAAGTCTCTGAAGAAAGAAATTGAAGAAGATCAATCAGAAAATGGAAAGATCTCCCATGCTCATGGATAGATAGAATCAACATAGTAAAAATGGCAATCCTACCAAAAGCAATCTACAGATTCAATGCAATCCCCATCAAAATTCCAACACAATTCTTCACAGACTTGGAAAGAACAATACTTAACTTTATATGGAAAAACAACAAACCTAGGATAGCCAAAAGAATTCTGTATAATAAAGCAACCTCTGGAGGCATCATGATCCCTGACCTCAAGCTCTACTATAAAGCTATAGTAATAAAAATAGCTTGGCAGTGGCATAAAAACTGACATGTGGACCAATGGAATCAAATTGAAGACCCTGACATTAATCCACACACCTATGAACATATGATTTTTGACAAAGAAGCCAAAACTGTACCATGGAACAAAGAAAGCATCTTCAACAAATGGTGGTGGCATAACTGGATGTCAACATGCAGAAGACTGCAAATAGATCCATATCTGTTGCCATGCACAAAACTCAAGTCCAAGTGGATCAAAGACCTCAACATAAATCCAGTTATACTGAACTTGATAGAAGATAAAGTAGGAAGTAATCTGGAACGCATTGGCACAGGAGACCACTTCCTAAATATAACACCAGTAGCACAGACGCTGAGAGCAACAATTAATAAATGGGACCTCCTGAAACTGAGAAGCTTTTGTAGAGCAAAGGACATGGTCAATAAGACCAAACAACAGCCTACAGAATGGGAAAAGATCTTCACCAACCCCACATCTGACAGAGGGCTGATATCCAGAATATATAAAGAACTCAAGAAATTAGACATCAAAATGCCCAGCAGTCCAATTAAAAAGTGGGCTACAGAGCTTAACAGAGAATTCTCAACAGAAGAATCTCAAATGGTTGAAAGGCATTTAAGGAATTGCTCAACATCCTTAGTTATCAGGAAAATGCAAATCAAAATAACTCTGAGATACCATCTTACATCTGTCAGAAGGTTAAGATTAAAAACACTGAAGACAGCTTATGTTGGAGAGGATGTGGAGCAAGGGGAACACTCCTCCACTGTTGGTGGGAATGCAAACTTGTGCAGCCACTCTGGAAATCAGTATGGATGTTTCTCAGAAAATTGGGAATAAGTCTTCTTCAAGACCCAGTTATACCATTCTTGGGCATATACCCAAGGAATGCTCAATCTTACCACAAGGACACATGCTCAACTATGTTCA
>CABHPP010149165.1:0-46715 GCA_902168425.1 Peromyscus attwateri | reverse complement strand
TGGACCACAAGGCGTTCTGACCACCCCACTGCAAGGGAGAGAGCAAGAGCAGGACACCTGAAGCCCTCAGCCAACCATGGGGCTGCCCACACAGGACTCCATTTCCCCACACTACAAAACACAAGCCCAGGAGCAGTGTAAGGACCCGACCAGAGCAGGCCACTCTAACAATGGTGCCAGGACCAAAGGGCTCACTCTTCTTTGTGCCTTTTTAATACCTTTGGTGTGCATGGTAGGTAGGCTGACAGTAAGTTGTAACTGTGATTTTCCTGGACAACACTGAGTTCTTTTGGCCAGATGAGCCTGGCAGATGCCCCTAGGCCTGGCCTCCCTGGTTCCATAGGAGGGGTGGGCATAGGGCATAATTTGCTCCCCCCATCCCCATCTCTCTCTGACTTCAGAGCTGAAAATTGTCCAGCTTGTTAGATCAGCCTCGAATCCACAATAAAGACTCCAGGGGCCAGGCCTGACCTTCTTCAAAGGCCGTCCATGCCCGGCTATGAGTCTATAGTCTCTGAGATTCCCCCAAGGGACCCTCTCACCCAAGGCACTTCCCCATACCAGCTCCTACCTTCAAATCCCGGCTGTCAGCCTCCCGCAGCTTCTGGAGCCTGAAGTCTCCCTCACAAGGATTGACGGCCGATGGGGGCGCAACACAAGCACATTTACAGGAGGAGCCCGAGGTGATGGTCTCCACCGTGTAGAAGTCTTCCTTTCTGGAAGCGCCCGCGTTGATCCTTTGGCAGGCTTCTCGGCCCAGCGGTCTCACCACACACTTGCACTGGCAGTCGGAGCCCTCAGACACAGCCTTCACTTTGTCGTAGTCCCCCAGCAACTAGACACACACAGAGGGACCGAGGTGGAGGGATGCAGAAACATGCACCTCAAGGAGGCTGACATTTCACTTTGTCAATGTCCTGCCCTAGCCAAAGACTTTAGCCCTGAGCCATGGAGTGAACAAGTCATAGCTCACAATTCGCTGACGCAGACATTTCCTTGAACGCACTCAGAACTCTGCTGGTACGCTGGCCTTGGGAAGCTGTATCTTTCTCAGGAGGGCCCTTAGCCTTTTATCATTTAAAGAAAACAAGCAAAAAACAAAAACAAACAAACAAAAAAACAAACAAACAAAAAAAAAACCGATCTGCATTGTTCTTTCAACAGCCCTTCCCCTTAGCTCAAATCCAGGTTTATATTAGAAATGGAGACACAGTTGAAGGAGGGATTGGGAAAGCTTGTCTTGGACAGTGAGGACTACAGGCTTCTCAGCCATTTATTCATTCAACACTTACAGAGGACCTCCTCAAGTCTGTGCAAAGCATGCTGAGAGGTAATGATGGGCCGGACAGAGAACCTGTTCCTGAATCGCCCACTGTAAATAAGCCACACACACTCGACAGTGCTGAGTGCCCCTGAAGAGCAGCGATAAACTTGTGCTGGGAGCTGAGGCTCCACCTGGGAGCTAGGAAAGACTGCTAGGATGAAGTGGTATTTGATGTGAGCCTTCAAAGACGGATTAGATTGACAGACAGAGAACTGGTAGAGACAGAAAAAAACAGATCCAGAAGTCTGTAAGGTTTATGTAGCCTCAGACTTTGGCTACTGACCCAAAACTCCAGCCCCGAACCAGAAGAACAAAAGTAGCTGTGCTTGCTGCATCTAGAATGTTAAACATTTCCTTCTGGGTACATGCTCCTCCCAGCCTCCCCAGGCAGGCTTTCTGCTGTCCCTACCCTGGGAGAAAAGCCCTCCTAAGCCCCATCGACTCATGGCCAGTAGGCCCTATATTCCCAAAGCCAAGGCTCATATCCTAACCAGGCAGAGGGGTCCGGTCCCTTTCTTTGACTAATGATGGCAGCAGGCAGGCTTGGAGCCTGCAAATGTTCCTTGGGATGCTGTCTGCGGGAAGAAGGCATGTAATGTTTTCCTTGCAACGGTTGGGTTTCTTCTAAAGCTAATGTTTGCTTTAGGATTGTTGTCAAACACAGACTGGACCAAGTGGAAGGAGGAGGTGTATGTAGCTCAGGGTGACTTAAGCAGCTAGTCTCTCCACGCTGATAGTAAATCGTTCCTGTCTCCTTTCTGAAACCGCCTAGATTCCTATGCAGCCTTGCTCAGAGAACCCTGGATGGGTTCCTTCCCTTCAGGAAGCTCCGGTTTCAGGCAAGCTTTTGTTTATGGTTTTCCAGAGCCCCAGTGGGAGGGATTTTAAGTCTTTTCAATTTAAGGGTCAGTGTGAGGTTATGGGTGGGCAGAGGGCATATGTTAGCATAATTATTAAAAGAAGAAACAAGCATTTGATCAACCCCAAAGTAGGGCTGACAGTTCTCTCTCTGCAGAGAGAAAAGACCCAGACTGAGGGCCCAATGGAGGTACAGGCAATGCGCTCAGCATCCTTTCTCCGACATTATTCATCCTGAGGACCATGGTGACATGGTCCACTGCACATCAGCGTGCCCGCTTTGGAGAGCACGAATACCACATAAGTGAGAGAAGTGTCCCTCACAGTCCTGAGAACTAGGCTGGAGACTGCCAGAAGCCAGGCTCTCCCTTTCACTTTTAGCTTCTCCTCCTCATCTCTGGGAGGGCTATCAGGATGTTTTGAGGACTGAGTTAGATTTATAAATGGTCACGCCACAACGCTCATCACTACCATGGGTCACTTGGCCCCCCACTGAGAATCGGCCAGAACTGTGTGGATCTGCACTTCCCCTCTCTACTCCCAACGAACCAGGTCTTAACATATATCTCTCTGTTCTGGGGTTCCCCTCATATGCATCACACATGTGGCAGCTCTGTCCTCACCCCATGCTTCTGCCCGAGTGTCTCATCTGAGGCCGTAAAACAGCTCCCGTGGCTTATGCCATCTGCCTCCTATCCAGCATGCCCTCCTGTTGACACATCCCAATTCCGACAAGCAGTCTCACGGGCAAGAGGTACTTTTCACAACCATCACGCCAACACACATACACCTTTCTTCTCAAGGAGTGTATGAAAGTCCTCCTTCTCCCTCCTTTCTCCTGACTTGGAAAGCTCGAAACACTCCACAGTTGCGAGAGGAGGACCCATACCCTGACTTTTAAGAGGATACCTTAACAAAACAAAACAAAAAGCCAGTGTGGTGGAATCTCCACCCTTGAGAAGTGGAGGTAGTAGGAACCGAAGTTCAAGGCTAGCCTCAGCTACACAGTGAGCTAGCTGGAAGCCAGCCTGGTCTACAAGAAAGCCTGTCCAAAACCAAACAGACAATATACTGTGATAAGTGAAAAGTAAATACCCTCTCTTCTCACTAAAAATAAAGAGAAAAACAGCTGCTCACAAACTCTTCATCCAGGACCAGCCTCAAGCCCTCGCCATCCCCCAAGGCAAGAGGGGAGGGCAAGAGATTCTTCATCCTACCTGAGATAAAACGTTCTCCTGGTTGTCCGCCTCGTTTTGCAGAGTGTCATCCTCCGTGGGCGCCACTGTTTGCACCTCAGGGGGCTCGCTTGTCCCTGTGGGAGGAGTACTGGATCCCCAGACCCGTGTCACCACCAGAGCAAAGCAAAGAACTAATGGCAGAGGACTGGCCATGAGTGATGCGACAACAGGGACCTTAGTCCCTACAGAGACCACCTTGGGTAGGGGTCTCAGCAAAGACAGGCTGGAAGGCGTCTTCACTGGAGTCCGGAAGAGTGGCCGCTCAGAGAGCCGTCTAAAGCTGGGTGTGGCTGAGTGGAGCAGGACTGAGCTCCCCAGAGACCCTGAGCATCTCCTCCCGGACCCCAGCAGCCTAGAACTGTGCAGAGGTCGCAAGAAAGAGGTGACTGAGGGGGCGGAGGCGGGTGCGGGCTCCTGGAGGGCGTCGCCGCGGGGTGGGCTCAGGTGGAAGGCTGGCGCCAGGAAGCTCGAAGCACACGGGGACCGGGTGCAGGACGGACAGTGGCCACAGCGCAGGAGGCGAGGGAGGGCTGCTGGCCCAGGGCGCCGCGGGGCTGGCGCGGAGGGAGGGCGGAGCCTCTATTGTGCCGGGGCAGAAAGATGCAGCCAGTGACGGCGCGGAGGAGGAGGACCGGGAAGCGCAAAGACTTGGGCTCAGCGCCTGGGGACCCCGCCTCCTCCCGGATCAGCCGCTGCGCGCTAGTGGTCGCTGGCCGGCGTGGGTAGGGCGCAGCAGGCTTTGCTTCGGACTGTAGATGCTGACCCTAGTGGGACTTCGTGTGCCTTTTCTCGAGTTTTCTTCACGCCCAAGTCCCGGCAGAGCCCTGACTTGTCCCTGGACTACAGCCTGGACAGAGGAGAAACGACTGCCGGACTTGACTCCATCGGGAGTGCGGGCAGCTTTGAACTTAAGGCCAATGGTAGTCCGCGTGCCTGCCACAACTTGAGAACCACCTCCACCCAGAGCTTGCATCTTGAATCTCTGCCAGAGTGTAGCAGAGTTAGATTAAATGCTTAAAGTAAGGATACTGGCTACAGGTCTCTGGCGCTCTGCTTGTCCTGGTGACTTCCCAGAACCAAACGACTGCCACAGGACACACTTCTTACAATCTCCGTGGTTTAGGACGAATCGCCAGGCCTCTCTCTCTCTCTCTCTGACCAGATCATCTTTAAAGGGTGTGTATTTGCAACGTCGTGGTAGTATGCCGTTGTGCTCTTAATTAGTGTCCCCTGTATATGCCTACTATGAAGATTAACAATGTGTCGCTTTCAGGAAGAGCAGTGTGTCTTCCAGGGCAACTGTCTCTAAAGATGCTCAGCGGAGTCTGGCCAATTCAAGGATTCGACCTCCTTGAGAAATCCAGACATCTTGTTCCTAACGCCAAGTGACAAGGTTGGAATGATTTAAGTAATAAATCAAGCAGACTCCAGCTTAGATGTGATAGTTGACAGAAGTGTAACATTACCATTTATTAATCATTATTATTATTATTATTATTATTTCAATGCTAGGGATCCAACTTGGGCCTCCCGGATCCTAGACAAGCTTTCTGACACTGAACCACACACCCTTGACCCTAATAATAACAAGTATTAGTGTTTTCCTAAAGAGAAAAAAAAAGTTTATGGAGAAAAAAAAAAACCAAGCCTCTAGATGCCTACTTTTGCAGGAATGCTACATATATACCTTTCTATGAACACTATCAAATCTTGTCTGAAACTAGATGGGAGTTAATGCTATAAATGTAGTTTTCAAGTCCAGTTAAAATAAATGTTGAGGGCTGGCCAAGTTCAAGGCGACATTCAGCTAGGAGTTTCCTGGGTAGATCGGGGAGGTGCAAGAAGCAATGGGGACCCTAAGGCAGAGTACAACCATATCCTGCACAGCTTAAAGAAGAAGCAGGTCACCCTAGTGAGAAGGCCAATAAGGATTTCATGGAAGAGTAAGACTGAGGAGGATGGCCGTCATAGTGAGGGTGTTTCGACAGGTAGTAGATAGATCAAATGCAACCTGGATCCATTTTTGGGCAGACAGCAGCCTTAATCTTCACATTCCCTTGTCTGGTATCAGTCACCGGTTAGGAAAGCCTTCCCTGACCCAGGGTGGTTCCTCTGTGATGTGCTCCCACGGAAGTGGTTGTTGGGGATTTACAGCCTTCATGCTTCTCTTCCCCACTGTAACATGGCAGGGCCTGTAGCTGACTCTGCTCAGTATTACGTCCTCAGGGTTCCACCGGTACCTGGAGCACTGTCTCAGTTACTTTTCTATTGTCATGACAAAACACCATGATCAAGGCAACTTGAAAAAGAAGGCATTTTATTGGGGCTCATGGTTCCAGAGGGTAGTAGAGTTCATGACCATCATGGAGGGGAGCATGGTAACAGGCAGGCAGGCATGGTGCTGGAGCAGTGGCTAAGCTTACATCCTGGTTTTGCAGGCTGCAGACACAGAGAGAAACTGGGCCTGGCATAAGCTTTTGAAAGCCCCAAACCCACTCCTAGTGACACACCTCCTCCAACAAAGCCACACCTTCTAATCCTTTCCAAACAGTTCCATCCACTTTGGACCAAGCATTCAAATATACGAGCCCATGGGGGAAAGGAGGCATTCTCATGCAAACTACCACAAGCACAATGGCCACTCAATGACTGTTGGTTGAATAAATGGAAGCTACAAGTAATATAACTGAATGTGTTTATTCCCCATTACCTTCATCAACAGCATTTTGTATCCACTAGGGTGCATTTGACCGGAGTACCAGAGACTCCTACTAGCAGTGACCTAATCAAATACACATTTTCCCCCAACAATAGAAGTCTGTCATTGAGCTGCTCAGTCATGTAATCAAGGAACCAACCAAACTCTTTTCATTATCTACTCTACTATTGCTGGAGTCTTGGCATGTTGACCTGATCATAACTGATTTAAGCTTGATTTGGCTACCCATAGTCAGATACTCCATTTTCTTGTCTCCTGTACAGCTAAAGGTAGCCATAGGATTCCATTCTGGTCAACAAATAGAATAAACCTGCAAGGAGTTTCTGGAAGAGACTTTTGATTCCCGATGAGAGACCAACCCGAATGTCCTTGAGACCACGAATCTCTTCTGTTTGTTTCTCATCTGGAGTATAGCTCTTTTCTAAGACTCACTTTTAAAGTATCTTTTACATGTTCAGCTTTATGGTTCCACATAGAATATGACTAAGAGGGCTTCACCAGAGGGCTTTTCTTTCACGTAATGATACAAAGTACACACCTTCTAAACCACCTCATTCTCAGAATGGGCCCTTGTTCTCTGTGTTCTCTCTCTCTCTCTCTCTCTCTCTCTCTCTCTCTCTCTCTCTCTCTGTGTGTGTGTGTGTGTGTCTCTGTGTGTGTGTCTCTCTCTCTCTGTCTCTGTCTCTCTACCCCTCTCTCTCTCAGTGCCGCAGTTTGAAGAAAGGTTAGAGCACAGAGAAACCAGCTTTTCTTTTTCTTAACTCTGCTCTTTTATAAGAACATTTAATTCTGTTTTATTTTGGTTTTGGTTTTTGAGACAGGGTCTCACTCTGTAGCCCACGCTGGCCCGGAACTTGCTGTGCAGAGCACTCTGGCCTCAGACTCCCGGCCGTTCTTCTGCCTCAGCCTCCGCAGTCCCGGCATGGCGAGACTGAGTCACCACGCTCGCTTTCTGGGCACTGCTTTTTCATTAAGGCACACGCAGCCGCCTCAGCTTTTTTGGCAGCTTCATTTCACGTGACTCGCGTGATTTCTTTTTCTTAATGTAGTTTTCGTTTTTCTTATGGAAGTTTTATGTTGGTTTCCTCTGTTCTCTGCATTCCAGTGATTTTTTTGTTTAACCCAAGTATGGGCTTTTACATTTTTAACCACTGAAAAATATGGTGGGTTTGGCCCATCCATTTCATCCTGTTGAATGCATGATTTTTTTTTTAACCTTTGTTCTAACTTTGGATGAGCTCCAAATTCAATAAACACAATTTCTGTCTTCATTCAAGTCATTAAAAAAAATCATTCAGATGGGGTTAGTGTAGTTAGCTTTACATCCACCATAAGAAAAGGCTCTCCTCAGTGTTCCCTCCCTGCTTCCCAGCCTCCCAGCCTCCCAGCCTCCCAGCCTCCCAGCCTCCCTGCATCCCTGCCTTCCTGCCTCCTGCCTCCCTGCCTATTATCGAACCGAACCCCGGGCTTCTCTTTGGCTATGCTCATGTTCTACCACTAAGCTACCCACCTCCTTCCTTACTGGAGTTCGAGCAGCCAGTCAGAGATGCTGACGCCCAGGCTACATATGACTTTAGCACATTTTCAAGCATTCCCCAGGAATCCCTGGTGATGTACCTTTCAGAAACCTCTATCCCTCAGCATCCTTCTATCTACTAATCTGGTACCCTGATCTGAAGATGCTGAATTGGGCTTGGTTTGGCTTTCAAACAGCAGAGTTAACTACTGTAGACTCCCCCAAATCCCCTTACTAAGAGCTTGTTGATTCCATGTCCTTCGGCCCTCGGCATGTTAGTATAAAGTAAATACAGCTTTCCATGCCTAACAGATGACTTCACTGAGACACCGAGACAGGAGTCTGCATGATGGCAGCTCTGCACTGAGAGCGAAGCCTACGCCAGGCATCAAGGGATGTTCAATCCCCGAGTCGGTGGCATCGTTTCCTCTTACAGATGTGGATTTGGAGTGGGACATACTGTCGACATGTTCAAGAGGGTCTCAGAAGCCCCAAGAGTGCCACTTCAGCTCTCAGAGGCCCGGAACCCTTCCCGTGTTTGCCTGCCAGCATATGGCTAGATGCTGGGGATTGCCTAGGCACCTCAACCATCAGCACCCCCCCAGCCCCCGCCCCCAGCCAAGTTTGCTTTTGGCAAGGGCATCTGTTTTCCAGTTTACCCAGGAGCCCCTGGCTTTCCTCTGAAATGTCAGTCTGTTGCCAACCAAGCCTTCATTTGCCAGGTGGGGCTGGTGGCTAGAAATGACCTGCCACCTCCGTGTGTAATTTAGAGAAAGCACCTGCCCCACAGCAGCAGAATCAAAGAGCATAGCCAAGTCCCATGAGCAACATCATTCTGCCATCTCCCTTCCCTGGCTGGCTAAGAGTCAGAGCCAGGCCAGGGAACTGCAATAAATGTTGTGCGCGCGCGCGCGCGGGGTGGGGGGGTGGAGCTTGGTTGAAAACGAAGTCTTTCTTCCCTGTTCTCTCTGCTTCGCTGCTTCCTCGTCTCATTCCACCCTTGGTCTTCTGTGTTCTCTCTTCTTCAATTCACATATGATGAGCACGCATGATGAGCCAGGCGCTCTGGCTCACTGGGCACGGCATGCTAGGATACAGCATGCATCCAGCATGGCCTCCGACTTCAGGAACTCACAGCATTCTATAGATTATGATCACAGGGGCTGGGGACGTGGCTCAGTAGATAAACCACTTCCTGCACAAGCCAGAGGACCAGAGTTGGGGTTCTATCCCTCACATAAAAAGCTGGCCTAGTGGTGTGTGCTGACAGTTCCAACAACCGGCTGGCAGAGACAAGAGGATCCTGGGGGCTTGCTGGTCCGTCAGCCAGTCTGGCCAATTAGTGAGCTCCAGGTCCAGTGAAGGGCCCTGTCCCAAAATACAAAGCAGAGATAAAAGTACATGATAGAGGAAGACAGCCAGTACTGGTGCCTGGTCTCCATGTGTGCACTCACGGGGACACACAAATTATCCCTGTGGGATCCTAGGAACAGGTACAGAAGAGAATTTTTTTCCACCACGGATTTTTTTTTTTTTTTTTTTTTGTCAAGTGAAAATATGTGTTTCTTCTCTGGATTTCTCCAGTTTTTAAGGACATTTACATTTCTTTACTATGCCAACCCTGGAAATTTCTCTTTTAAAACGTAGATTTTAAGCCAATCAAAGTAAAATCAGCATGTGCTTATCAAGCACAAATTATGTTTTCAATAAAGATGTGCTGTTCTGGTTCTGGGTGCTGAGCCAAAATATATTGCCTGCATTTCTGCTTTCTCACATCTTCTATGTAGTCCACAAAAGGGCATTATTCCTTCCTATCCCCTGAGACTTGGTCAGCATGTCCAGATGTATATTATCTTGGACAGACAGCCTCTCCCTCCCACCTTGGTGACTCTGCTCCCAGCCTGGTGTCTCCCCACCCTTCTGGGCAGCTCTGATTTCAGAGACTCTAGAGCCAGGTTCTGCTTTGTTGGTGTTCTTGGGGAACTCAGCTCAGAGATCCAACTCCGCTACCTTCACACTGGGGTCTGGGGTAAAGCTGGGAAAGCCAGTGTGCTGGCCAGGTTGCTCTGCTGCCTGGCTTCCTCACCAGCACCAGGACAGCACAGGTGAGGTACAGTTCCTTTGTTTGGAGCAGAGAGGAAGTCAACTTTCTATGTGGGGAGAGAGAAGAGAGAGAGAGAGAGAGAGAGAGAGAGAGAGAGAGAGAGAGAGAACTGAGCAGAGGTCAGTCATGGTGGGTCAGGAGCACCTGGAGTTCAAGGCCAACCTTGGCTACCTAACAAGTTTAAGGCCAGCCTAAGCTACGAGACACTTTGTCTCATTAAAACAAAAAAGAAAGTAAGAAAAAGGGGAAGAGAAAAGGAAGTGAGCTGGAGAAGTGGTGCCTTAGTTTCTTTACCCATTGCTGTGACGAACTTGTCTGACGAAGATTGAGAAGCAATTTAAGGGAGACAGTGAACTCGGCTCACAGTTTCAGATCATTGTCCATTGTGGCGAGGAAGAAGCCATGGCAGGGGTTTGATGGAGCCGCTCACAACACATCCACATTCAGGAAACAGAAATCAGAGAATGAGAGTTCAGCTTACCTTCTCCTTCTGCAGTCCAGGGTCTCCTGGCCAGTAAATGGTCCTGCCTTCTGTAAAGATGGGTCTCCCTACACTGATAATGTGATCAAGATTATTTATCACAGGCATGCTTAGGGGCCTGTCTTCTACCAAGCTGACAAATGACACTATCACAGGCAAGCAAGACTGAGTTGACCTTCGTCCTTTCTGGACCATGCTCTATGGACTATAGTGCCCAGCATGGACTCCAGTATTTGTCTCTTTCCATCTTAATGTGGGAGAATCACACTCTTCCTGGGTTGGAAGGCTGAGACACACAGTAAGGGTAGCCAGGGCTACATAGTGAGATCTTGTCTCAAAAACCAGCAACAAAACCAAAATAATATTGTCCTCTGCTTCCTCTGTGTCGTGATCACCCATGTACCTTTCTTTATCCTTTCAAAAGAACCCCCCCCACTTCCTCAGATTCCTCCCCCTCCCTCTCTTTTTCCTTCTCCTCCTCCTCTTCTTCTCTCTCTTGTTTCTGTTGTTTTGAGATAGGGTCTCCATCTATGCCCTAGAATTTACTAAGTGGACTAAGCTGGCCTGAAACTTGCAGTTCCTCCTGCTTCAGCTTCCTCAGTGCTGGGATTATAGGAGTGAGTCATCCCCCTCCCACCCCCTCCCAACCCCACAACCTCTTTAGATTGATGAGATGTGGTGGTTTGAATAAGAATGGCCTCCCTAGGCTTGTAGATTTGAATGGTTGGTCGTTAGGGATTGGCAGTACTTGACAGGGATTAAGAGGTATGGTCTTGTTAGAGGAAATGTGTCTTGTGGGGGCAGGTTTTGGGGTTTCAAATGCTCAAACCAGGTCCAGCGTCTCTCTCTTCCTGCTGCTTGCTTGATCCAGATGTAGAACTCTCAGCTCCTCCAGCACCATGTCTGCCTGCCTGCCGCCATGCTCCCCACCATGATGATAACAGACTAAACCTCTGAAACTGGAAGCCACCCCAATGAAATGTTTTCCTTTATAAGTTGCCATGGTCACGGTGTCTCTTCACAGCAATAGAACACTGACTAAGGCTAAAGCTTTAAACAATTCATACGACCCTGTAGAGCATTTCATTTTGTCTTCACAACCATTGTACAGAGTAGGTATGACCTTCAGGCCGCAGGTGAAGAGAAACTGAAGCAGGGAACTGGACTAAATTGTTGAAGGCAAAAACGACCAGGAAGTAGCAAGCTAGTGTGCCCTACCTGCTCTGGAATTCCCTGTGTAGCCCATGGGGGCTGCAAACTCACAGTTCTCTTGCCTCAGCCTTCTCAATGCTACCATGGACGGTTATTGAGAGCTTTGCCCAGGATAGCCTGAACTAAAAACAACTCAAATGTATCTATGAATCAAAAAACAGATTTTTTTTTAAGTGTGAGATATTCCTGCAATGGACTGATATCTGGTGAAAGAGATATAAGCTGGAATTCTAAGTGATGATAGGAAAACTCAAATGAATCTCTCTCTGCCTTTTGTTCCCATTTATGGTTTTTCTGAATGGACAAGGGGATTCCCAGTCAGGAGAAACACAACTTCTACAGACAAAAGCAGACTTTTTGCAACTGTTGAGACTGTGAAAGGGGGCACACTAGTCAGCAAAATTTAATTCTTTCATACCGAAAAAATGCAGAAGATAAAGGCTGGTACAGATGGTAACAGAAACAAAGCCAAAAATATTGTGCGGAGCCAATTTGGTATTGACAGAAAGAAAGAGAACGCAACTTTCTGGGACTGAAGAAACATTCTGTGCCTTGAGAGGGATGGTGTTTACTCAAGTGTGCACATGGCTAAAAATTGATACATTTAAGACTTCTGCATTTTTCTGTACGGAAGAATTACATTTTACTATCAAGTGTGCCTCCTTTTTTTGGTTTTTATTTTTGTTTGTTTGTTTTTTTTGTGCCTCCTTTTTTGTTCTGTTTTGTTCGGTTTTTTGAGACAGGGTTTCTCTGTGTAGCCTGGAACTCAATCCATAGACCAGGCTGGCCTCAAACTCGCAGAGATCTGCCTGCCTCTGCCTCCTGAGTGCTGGGATTAAAGGCGTGCGCCGCCGCCGCCGCCGCCGCCGCCGCCGCCGCCGCCGCCACCACCTGGCTGAAGTGTGCCCCTTTCACAGTGCCAACAGTAGCAAAACGTCTGCTGTTGCCTGTAGGAAGTTGTGTTTCTCCTGACTGGGAGTCCCCTTGTCCGTTCAGAAAAACCATGAATGGGAACAAAAGGCAGAAATTCATTTGAGTTTCCCTATTGTCTCTTAGAATCCCCAAAATGTCGCACATTGGGGTCTGAGAGAGTGCCCTCTATCTTGGCCTGCAGTTGTGTCTGAGGGGTGGCTGGAACTCAGAAGAACCGTGTTCTGAAAACTGTGTGGAAACGGAGGGAAAGTGTCATGTGAGGTGGCAGCATCTCTACAGAGTAAGACCGAAAAGAATCCCTGGACCTAGAGAGAAATCTCTGCCTCTAACTCCAGGTTCTGTTCTGGCATGCTGCTGGTGTGGTTAACTTCCACGGTCAACCTGACAGGAGCTACAGCTAACAGACGAGCCTCTGGGCGTGTCCGTGAGGCATTGTCTAGAATGGAAGGAAGAAGCCTCTTAACTGTGGGCAGCACCATTCATGGATGAGGGTCCCGGGCTGAATAAAAAGGAGAAAGCTAGCTGAGCGCTCATTCATCACTCACCAAATCCTGGCTGTGGGTACAGTGCGGCCAGTCACCTCCAGCTCCTGCTGCGGTTACTTCCCCACCATGGTGGACTGTACCCTTCAACTATGAGCCAAAATAGGACTGCCCTCCTTCAGTTGTGTGTATCAAGGGTTGTATCACAGCGGCAGGACAATTAATCCAGTTGCTATAGTGCCGTGCCATGGGGGCACGGGCTTGGTCCCAGCCTGTGGTACTATTGGGAGGTCTTCAGGTCAGTGGGGTGAATCCTCAAGAGGAGAGTAGAACCCCCAGACCCTCCCTCTTTTCTTTCCTTTTAGCCATGATGGAATCAACTTTTCTCCACTGCCACCGTGATGTGCCACCCCCACCCCAACAGAGGTCTAAAAGCACAGGCCCCCTCAACATGGACCAGAGCCTCTAAGGCTGTGAATCCCAAGAATACTCTTTGTAAGTGGATGAAACCGGTTGCTTATCTTAATGATGGAGGCTTACACAGACTCAGTGGCTCCACGTCTATTATGTCTCTTGTTAAAATCAGCAGCAACCCTCAAGTGTGTACGTACCTACTACACAGCGTTCGCACATACTTTAATCATGAGTTGGCCCCTTGCTGGGCTTCAGTACAATGAACGCTCTGGCTGGAGTAGCCTGCCGCTAGCTGGTATTCCCTTTGAAAAATCGTACTAGAACATGGGTATGTGGAAAGGTATTGAGTTACTAATGGGCTCGGTACTGCATGATTGCATTCGAGAGAGAGAGAGAGAGAGAGAGAGAGAGAGAGAGAGAGAGAGAGAGAGAGAGAGAGAGAGAGAGAGAGAGACAGAGAGAGAGAGACAGAGAGAGAGAGACAGAGAGAGAGAGAGAGAGACCCTTTGCACTATTGTGAATTGTTGATATATTTACATTATTGAGCACTTATCAACTGGGCTTTTGTCATTATCCCAATTTTTTTTTAAATGAAGCTTACAGCAATGAATGAATTTCTCCCACACTAAGCAGAGCCATTTTATAACTTTTTTTTTCTAGTTTTGCTGTTCCTTTTCCCTGTTCTTGCAGTCTGCTTTTGTGGTTAAGTGATTTATTCTACTGGTACGCTTTGATTCCTTGCTGATTCATTTTGGTGTGTCGACTACACATTTTTGTTCTGTAGATGCCACGAGGCTTACAGAAAATATCTTTTGATTCTGACAAGCTCTCTTGAAAGGAGAGGAACACGATATGATCTTAAAGAAAAACAAGAGTGAGAACAAGAGAGGAAATACATTAATAAAATACCACACTTGCATTCCACTCCAGCCCTCGTTTGGATGTCCAATTTTATATCTCTGTGTGGCCCATGTCTGAGGCTAGCTTTGACTCCAACTCATGTCCTACCCTGAATGCTTGCTTGGTTTTTAAATGCCTGGCCTTAGCGCCTCGCCTACATACTTTCTCTTATTCTACAATTCCACACTTAAAGGTACTCAAACATGCAAAACAGCAGGCTTACGCAAAAATGGCTGACTGTAGTCTGTGGGGAGTGAGATACCCCAGCCCCGGAGACCTGTCATCTGGTTCCAGTATTACCACTTTGACTGTGTGTACTTGGGAAGCCACTGGCCTCTCTTGGAAATTCCAGACCTCAGTTTTGTATACTTGCTAAGACATTGGTTTGATTAAATGATTTCCAAGTGGCTCCTTTTAAACCTAAGATATCAGATTTTTTTTCCCCCTGAAATAGAGTTTCTCTGTGTAGCCCTGGCTGTCCAGGAACTCACTTTGTAGATCAGGATGGCCTTGAACTCACAGAGATCCACCTGCTTCTGTCTCCCAAGTGCTGGGATTAAAGGCATGGGCCACCATTGCACCCTAAGATGCCGATTCTTGAGCAAAGCCAAGCAGCTTGATTTATTGGTCATAGCGTACGTTCTCAAACATAATGGCCTCAAATGTAGTTTTCCATAGAAAACTGATGCCTTGTGTCCATATTCCTGTAAAGCCATCAATTCCTGTAGAACATGTTGAATACCTGAGGTATGAGAAGTGTGGGCATTTGGTGTTTTCATGGTCTACTCCTCAACAACTCTGCATCCTGTTTCCTTAAATTCTAATCGGATGATTGCATAGCTACGGTGTGCCAGGTAGGTGTGGGTGGATGGGGAATAGCGGGACTACCTTACATGAGAGAATTTGCTGGTCACTCTTGGTGGACAGCTCCTGTCTCAGTTGATGGTGCCACTTCTGGAATGTTTTACCACCTCTCACCATTCCTCTAAGCCTTGCTGGAAGACAGATGTGTTGTCCTCCGTGTTATAGGAGAGGAAACAACAACAACAACAACAACAACAACAGAAACCTCATGAAGTATGAGTAATTAGACCATGGTTCAGAGTCTACCTTAGAACTCAGGGTTTTCCTGTTCACACATCAACCCTCATTCACTCCCACCTGTGAAGTGAGGGCTTGTTCCTGGGTTCCCTAGCACATGGCATCCATGCTTCTGGGAGTACTTGGAAATATTTCAAATGCTAGATACGCACTTTTGATTTTAATAGCTTGTTGGTTTTGTTTTGTTTTTCACTCTGAAATGTGTTAGAAAAACAACACATTGGGCTAGAGAGATGACTCTATGGTTAAGAGCACATACTGCTCTTGCAAAGGACCCGAGTTTGGGTCCCAGGACCCGTGCCAGACAGCCCACACCTTCTCCAATAAGGCCACCTCTCCTCCAACAGGGCCAGACTCCCTAATCCATCCTAAACAGTCCACCAACTGGGAAACAAACATACAAATGCATGAGCCTATGGGGGCCATTCTCATTCAAACCACCCCAGGGTTTGCCAAGCCCGCTTCTTTCCCTTATAAGATCAAAATTGGTAACTACATTAGTGCAAATTTGCAAACCCCAAGGGCTCAAAGGGCTGATTCTTCAATCGTAGAACTTGGTGGTATACTGCTTGGGTTCCTAGGGAGCCATCCATGGCGTCCAGCACGCCTTTGAATCTCTAGTGTAAGTAGAATTTCTATGCCAGCCCTGAAGGAGAAAGCACAGCAGGACGGAGCCCAACCAGCAGGTGGCACTCACACCACTTTGGAAGATCCTTCGGCAGCTCCGTGGCTGCTTGGCAGTTTTCAGACTTGGGATATAGTGACACCTGGTGTCTGGTGTCATTTTCCAAACCCATCAAATTGCTATCTGAGTTCATCTTCTCTAGCCCCTAACCAGCTTCTCCTTCTTTCCCCTCATTCTTCTGGGTAGAGGCTGCTGCGAGGCAGGAAACCTCACACATATGAAAACTTCTGTCTCATGCCCAGGTCTACCAGTGTGATCGAGCTATTTTACCAGCTTGCTGCTTCTTGCTACTGCCTAGGAAGAGATACCATGACCACAGCAACTCTTCACTTTTTTTTATTTAACTTTATTTTATGTGCATTGGTGTGAATGTGTCAGATCGCCTGGAACTGGAGTCACAGACAGCTGTGAGCTGCCACGTGGGTGCTGGGAATTGAACCTGGGTCCTCTGGAAGAGCAGTCAGTGCTCTTAACCGCTGAGCCATCTCTCCAGCCCAACCACAGCAACTCATATGAGGGAAAACATTTAATTGGGGCATTCTTACAGTCTCAGAGGTTTAGTCCATTATCATCATGGTGGGAAGCGGTGTGTAGGCAGACATGATGCTGTAGAAGGAGCTGTAAGTTCTACATCTTGATCTGCAGGAAGCAGGAAGTGAACTGTGACACTGAGTGTGGCTTGAGCATATATAAGACCTCAAAGCCTGCCTCCACAGTGACACAGTTCCTCCAACAAGGCCACACCCACTCCAACAAGGCTACACCTCCTAATAGTGCCACTCTCTATGGCCAAGCACTCAAATACATGAGTCTTATGGGGGCCATACCTATTCAAACCACCACAATCACCAAGCACAAGGCAGGGGTCTGGTTATTGCTTTGTCTCTGTTGTCTATCACAGCAGCAATGATCACTTTGTCTCTGATGGGTTCAATGCTGACACTTGGGTCTTGTCACTCCAAGATCCAACTACTTTCATTGTATTCAGATTTACCAGTTCAGGTGCCCAAGTTGCTACTTCAGGCCAATCTACAGAGAAAAGTCATCACTCACAGAGCCCTTCCAGGATGTTAATCTTTCACTACAACTCATTCTCTGAGTATTGATAAAAGACTTACATTCTGGACTCTCTCGAAGTAGGTGAGTGGCTACAGTTATTAAGCAATGAGTTCATGCTAGCATTCCAGTCTCCCTGAGCCTCCTTTAAACCAAAATGGATCAACTATCTCCATTTCACTCAGAGTCACAACCTTTGGATCATACTTCAGTCAATCAATCAAAGAAAGTAGGAGACTTTTTTTTTTTTGAGACAGGGTTTCTCTGTGTAGCTTTGCACCTTTCCTGGAACTCGCTTGGTAGCCCAGGCTGGCCTCGAACTCACAGAGATCCGCCTGCCTCTGCCTCCCGAGTGCTGGGATTAAAGGCATGTGCCACCACCCCCAGGCAGTAGGAGACATTTTTATCTCCCCCCAAACTAGAACTAAAGGCTAGATCTCTTCTAAATGCACCTGTGTTGGGGTTTCTATTACTGTGAAGAGACACCATGACCATGGCAACTCTTACAAAGGAAAAGTTTTTAATTGGGTTGGCTTACATTTTCAGAGGTTCAGTCCATTATCATTATGGTGGGACATGGCGCTGGAGAGGTAGCTAGCTGAGAGTTCTACATCTTGCACAGACAGACATAGTGCTGGAGAGGTAGCTGGCTGAGAGTTCTACATCTTGCACAGGCAACAGGAAGTGGTCTCAGACACTGGGCGTGGCTTGAGCATATATGAGACCTCAAAGCCCGAGAGTCCACAGTGACATACTTCCTCCAACAAAGCCACACCTCCTAATAGTGCCACTTCCTATGAGCTTATGGGGGCTAATTACATTCAAACTACCACAGCCTGTTTTGATCACTTCAGCCTGTGTCAACTGTATGTTCCTGTTACCTGGCACTTGGAATACCCATTTCTGGATATGCTTCCCTGATTTCTGCTTTGTCAACCTTTTCCTTCATTTGATTAGTGGACTCTTACATGAAGGGTCCCAGAGTTTGGCACGGGTGTCACATGCCTGCAGTCCTCAAACCCAGGAGGCTAAAGCAAAAGGATGACAGATTTCAGGCCACCCTGGCACATAGTGACTTTATTTGCACTGATTTGTTTTATTGTTGCTGGTGGGTTTTTGTTTTGTTTTGTTATTTTTTGAGACAGTGTATCTGTGTAGTCTAGACTGGCCTCAAAATCATGAAGTTCCAACCTCATTCACCTGGGTGCTGGTATTGTGTGTGTCTTACCACTTTCAGGTGCTACCTAGCAAATTTGAGACCTTGACTCAAAAAAAAATAATCAATAGCCTCGATTTAATAGTGGACACCTCATAAGACTGGGGGTTCAACTTTAGTTGTAATTCAGCCAATCACAGGAGAAGGATTTGTGCGTTGACGTAAATCTCCCTCCTAGCTCATCTAGAGTTCTTTTATGGATGCATTGTCTGAACCAATAACTCAAATCCCCCAGCTCATCTTTTTCTCTCAGCACTTTGAGAGCAAGCCAACAATGTTATTTTATCACTTAGTTCTCTAATAAGATTTGTTGTGTTCGAGGAGCTTACTTTTCTAAATGTTTGGAAGTCTAATGTACAAGGTCACTAAGTTCCCTGCCTCTCTCAGTTTCTGTCTCTGTCTTGCTCCGTCCCCGTCTCTGTCTCTGTGTCTCTGTCTCTCTCTCTCATGTATGTATGTATGTGTGTGCATGCAGACACGTGAGCCCATGCTTGCACACAGAGGCCAGAAGAGCAGATGTCTTTCTCTGTCTCTTTCTGCCTCATTCCCTTGAGACAGGATCTCTCACAGAGCTGGAGTTACAGGCACACGGGGCTATACCCAGATTTTTATGTGGGTGCTGGGGATTTGAACCCAGCTCTTCATGCTTGTTCAATAAACACTCTTAGCCACTGAACCTCAGAGTGATAGAATCTTACTACATAGCCCAGGCTGCCCTTACATTTTCCATCCTCCTGCCTCAGTTTCCCAAGCACTGAGATTACAGATTTGTACCACCAGGCTTGACTTCCTTGCCTGTTATAAATGGTGGTTTAAGAATAACTGCTGTAGTTATAGTGTGTCTTCTAAAGTTTAGGCACAGAAACTGACTCCCAAACACAACGATGATGGGTAATGAGACTTTTAAAAGGCACTTTGATCCTCAGGAGTGAATGAGCTCTGTTATTTTGAGAGTGGGTTCATTTGTTATAAAAACACCCCTCCACCCCATCAGGTTACGACATAGCCAAAAGCCCCTCACCAGATGTTGCTCCTTGATCTTGAACTTGCTAACTTACAGGATATCAGACAAATAAACTTCAATTTTAAAAAATTATTATTATTGTTGTTATTATTTGTTAGGTATCCCAGACTGGCTCCAAACTTGTGACCCTACCTCAGCCTCCCAGTGCTGAGACTACAGATATGGACCACTATGGCCAACTTCTTCTATTATTTCTAAATAATCTAATCTGTGACATTCTGTATAAGGATGAAAAATTGATCAAGACTGTAATTCTACACAGATATTTTGTGTCTTTCTATAAGCAACCCAGGCCATGGGGTGTTGGCACTTGGCTGTACAATTGGGAATAGTGTCCTTAGCATTTTAAAGTCAAGTAAGATTAGAAAATAAGTTCCAGAAACTACAAAACCAGTTCAAGAAATGTATCCTAATAATTCTAGTCCCCAGAACTCTCCTGGTATCAAATCTGTACTAGTTGGGATTCTCCTGAGAAGCAGAATCAATAGGCTAGGTGGATAAGAGGGGTTTATCAGGGGAATGAAGGTGTGTTATGGAAGCTGAGCAGTCCCATGATATGCCATCTGCAATTTGAAGAACCTATAAAGTCCATACCACAGCTCAGTCCAAGTCCAAAGTCTTGGGAGCCATAGAAGCCAACAATGACTTTCAGTCTGAAGTCAGAGTCTGAGAGCCTGGGGTTCTGGTGTCCAGAGAAAGAATGTGGATGTCCCAGCTCTAGAAGGGATTGGAATTTGTCCTTTCCTGTCTGTTTATTCCATCCAGGCTGTGGGTTGATCTTACTTCTTCAATTTGTCGTTCCAAATGCCAGTGTCTTCTGGAAACGTCATCACAGATAGCCAAAAATAATGCTTTACATTCTTCGTGGCTATGAGGGCTATCCTCATGACAATTAAAATATAAAAGAAATTTCAGACAAGTTGTTCAGTATGTAAGAAAGACACTGACGGGCATCTGCCTCCAAGCCTGGCAGCCTGAGTTGCCAGGGACCCACATGATAAAAGGAGAGAGCCGACTCCTGCAAGTTGTCCTCTGACCTCCACATGCACATGTATACCCCCCCACAAAACACACACACAAATGAATGTAATTTCTCAGAAAGTTCTCACACAGACGTCAGCTCTTAGGAATACTTGGCTAAAGATTTCCCCCTTTTCCTTCACTAAAAATCATGAGGACTGGGAAGGTAGTTCAGTAGTAGAGTGTTTGCCTAGGATATGCCAGGCCCTGGGTGCAACTCCTGGCACTAAAAATAATACATAAGTCTAGTGTTAACCTTTGTTATTTTATATATAAAATATATAACATATTTTAATAAAATATATAATATCTATAATAACAAATCACTTCTTATTTTCATATGTTGGTATGAGTTGTTACTTTCAATTCATCCTTACACCCGATACAACCTCTCCAGATGTTACGAAGAATCCTAGGTCCAGTGGATCCCATCTCAACCTATCAATCAGAGAGGGTTTCAGAGAGGGTAAGCCAGGGATGAAGTGCCTCTTTAGAGTTGAGTTTTATGCAGGATAGTAAGTATGGATCTCTTTGCATTCTTCTACATGCAGACACCCAATTTGCCCAGCATCTTTTATTGACTTTTTTTCTTTTCTCCAGTATGTATTTTTAGCTTCTTTGTAAAAACTCAGATGTCCATAGGTGTATGGATTTATGTCTGAGTCTTCAATTTGATTCCATTGATCAACACATCTGTTTTTATGCCAACACTATGCTGTTTCTATTATAATATCTCTGTAATATAACTTGAAATCTGGATGGTGGTACTTCTATCAGTTCTTTGATTATTTAGGATTATTTTAATTATCCTGGGTTAGTTTTTTTTTATTTTGTTGTTGTTGTTGTTTGTTCATTTGTTTGTGTGTGTGTTTCCATAGGAAGTTTAAGTTTTTATTTTTCAATTTCTGTGAAGAATTGTGTTTGAATTTTGATGGAGATTATACTGAATCTATATATTGCTTTTGGTAAGATGGCCATTTTCACAATTTTAATCCTACTGATCCATGAGCATGGGTGATCTTTCCATCTTCTGGTGTCTTCTTCAAATTCTTTCATCAATGTCTTAAAGTTCTTATTATACATACAAATCTTTCACTTGCTTGGTTAAAGCTATACCAAGATTTTTTTTTTGAGGCTATTATGAAGGTCCTGTTTCCTGATTTCTTTCTTAGTGTGTTTGTAATTTGTATATAGGAAGACAGCTGATTTTTGTGTGTTAATTTTGAAATGGCCAGTGTCTGTTGTCTACATGCAGACCTGAGTAGAATCTGAAGATTAAGATAGGAAGGGAACAGACATAATATGAAGATAGAGACTTAAGTCAAGCCTTTTATCCTATTTTACTCATCCATCAGATATCTTCATGCTGTCGCGAGAGCCGGCATTTTTAGCAAAGGCAGCCTTTGCATTTTGCTAAATATTGTAGCAATTGTTACAATCTGCTCATCAGAGGCCTTAACACCAGCAAGCTGGTGGGAAGTTGATAATGGATTGCTCGGCCGCGCAACCTCCAAAATTAGTGGTTTGTAAGTCAACCAAGAGCAAACCCAGCTGAGTGTGGTGGCTCATGTCTGTGATCCCAACACTGGGGAGGCAGAGGATTGACGCAAGTCCCAGGCCAGCTAGGGCTACATAATGAGACTTGTCTCAAAAAAACAAAGCAAAACAAAGCAGGAGTGTATGAACGCTGTGATTTTGTTTGACAGATCCTCTGCCATCTGAGCTGATTGTGGGGCTTCCCAAGGACATTTTATGGGATGCCGTTTTTTCCTAGGCAATGAGTCCCCTTGTCTCTTTGTCACTTGTATAGTCATGGTGTCTGCATGGTGTAATAGGCATTCCTGGTCTGTAAACATTCTGGCTTTATGGCCTAATCTGCATTTTAAGACAATGCTGGTGAAAGCATGCTTTTAATGGGGAACTGGTCAAGGGCCCAGAATTGTTTTGCAGTTTTCCCTTTCTGGTGGTCCCCAACCATCTTACTTCCGGTTGTTGAACACATTGATATGCTGCGGGGCACACACCTGGAGAAGGGTATGAAAGCATGGCACCCCACATACTTCGCCCTGTGTGTTGCTCCCATAAGGCATTCTTTTACTCATGACGTCAGCCAAGCACTTTTGTGAGTTTCTTGGGTCCCTTTAGTAAGTCATAAACAAGAAGGTAGGTGTCTGGGGAACCCCCAATTTGGTAGCTGAGTTATGAACTGTGAATACCTGATGGTAAAGACAGGCGCATAAAGTGAGTACAATATTGTGGGACTAAAGGCCTTGAACTGTAGAGTCTGATGCAAACTCTGAGTCATTAGAGTTAAATCACAGGACACTGGTTGATGTCAGAACTGGTTGGTGGTGAGAGAGAAAAGAAATCCCACTAGTATCACTAATCTTACCATTCACCAAAAAAAGTTAAATGAAATAAGCCTCAAGAAGATCGAGCTGATGTACAAGGAACTTAGCTATCCCTTAAAACAGAAGTAAACCATTGCTGCACATGCCTTTAATACCAGTACTTGGGGGGACAGAGTCAGACAGATTTCTGTAAGTTCAAGGCCAGCCTAGTCTACATAGTGAGTTTCAGGCCAGCCAGGGCTGCATAGTAAGAGCTTGTCTCTAAAACAAAATGAAGCTTAGATGATTGCTAAAGGAAACTAATGACATATTCTCACAGTGTAGTGTCCTAAATGCCCAGCACCTAACAAAAATATTACTAAACACAGACACACACACACACACACACACACACACACACACACACACACTAGGAAAACATGGTTCCTCATCAAAAGGAACATCAGCCCGATATGGTGGCCAAATCTCTAATCCCAGCACTTGGAAGGTTGAAGTAGAAGGATCGTGAGCTTAGAATAAGACCTTGTCTCAAAAGCAAGCGAACCAAACAAACCCAGCCAATAGAAGTAGACCCAGGCAACTGAAAAAGAGTAGATAGCATAGCACTCAATAAGAGAAACCTTAAGCATTTTAATGTAGGAGCTGAGATGTGGCTGAATTGGCAAAGTCCTTGCCTGCTGATCTCAAGTCTCTAGTTCAACGACGCGGTACTGAGGTGGGGAGTGGGAGAGGGGCTGGTGTGTCAGAAGGGTCGGTGCTTTGGTCTAAGCTTCTACGTGGGGCTCCAACAGACGAGCGTCTAAGTGAAGATGGAATAGCTCGGGTCCTACTAAGCTGTGTGTCTAACCAGCCCAAGACGTCAGGGGTGGAGCGATAACAGCTCAGTTTCCCAAACCGGGCAGCTGCAGTTGGCATGATAAGGAAGTGTTTCTGAGGTAACCCTGCCCTAACCAGGAGGTTATTTTTAAATTCTCACCACCCCCTTCTCTCTCTCTCTCTCTCTCTCTCTCTCTCTCTCTCTCTCTCTCTGTATGTGTGTGTTTTCAATTACTCTCTGTCTCTCTCTCCCGTTCTCTGTTCCCATTAATATACTTCTTCTGTTTTAGGGAATGAAAGTTGCCTGACTCCAGAGTAAAATAAATAAGACCTTTAAGTATACGTAATTTTGTTTTTTGACAAATGGGAAACATGAATATGAGAAAAAACAAAACAGAATCACTAGAACTTAAAATACAACATTTCAAAATGGAAAAAAGAAAACCAGCCCACTGGACAGCAAAGTAGATGCTACAGAAAAATGATGAATGAACTTGAAAATGCAGCAATAAAGACTATCTAAAATGAATGTCAGAGGAAGAAAAACTCAGGTTCGGGGAGGACAACAAAATAACCAGAGAATTTTCCCGAATGCAGTGATAAGCAAGGAGCCAAGCAGACCTGTAGCTGGAGCCACACGCTGAGGTAAACAAATATCTCAAACTACAGTAGCTGAAAATTCTCCATGTGGATGAAAACCATATAACTAATTCTCTAAGGTGCTAAATGAACTCACAGTAGGAAAAACACATATATCTGCAGACCGAACAAAGGAATATGATAATTGCATCAACGAAAACCAACAGGAAGGAGAAAACCTTGAAAACAACAACCAGAAAAAAGACACATTCTATGTAGTGATACAAGCTTATTTTTTTTTTCTTTTTTGAGATGGTCCCTTATGTGTCCCAGGTTGTCCTTGAACTCCCTATGTACCTGAAGGTGACCTTGCACTTCTCATCTACCTCCCAACTGTTAAGATCACAGGCATGTGTCACCATACCTGGTTTAGGGTCATGTTGGGGACTGAACCCAGGGCTTTGTGCATGCTAGGCAAGTACTCTAGTCACTGAACTACATCCCCAGCCCTACCCCCTCACCCCCCCTTCACCCTCCCACCCCCCCCATCATCTGTTGAGGTTGATTCTAACTTCTTAGAACAAACAATGCAAGCCAGGAGAGGATGTAATGCATGATTACAAACATTAATATAATATTAATAATATAATAATGGGTGATTATATAAAGTATAAAATCCCTATTCCAATATAAAATTTTATGCTGGCAAGAGTGAGAAAGTTGGGGTAGAGACAGACAGAGACACAGATAGACAGACAGAACAATGACTAATTTGTTTGGTGGTTGTTTTAACATTCTAGCACAAGGCCATGGAAGGAATATTTCCTTGCCTCTGTCTCGCTTCCAAAGGAGACCAGCAATCTGTGGCATGCCTTGGTTTGTGTGAATGGTAACTGTCTCTCCAGCCATCACCTGGCGCTCTCCTGTAGTCTTCTCCCACAGGAAGGGTCTACAGTAACATCACTGTAGCTATATTGGCAAGGAAATTGTATTGTATTGTATTTCCAAATAAGGTCCCATTCTGAATTTCTGCTGGGTGTAAATTTGGGAGCGGGATGGGGTTGGGGAGGACATACCATCAGCCTCGTATGTCTAATACAACAAAAGTGGAAACAAAGGTAAATTGTGAAAACCTCAATGGAGTAGCTAATTAATAGAAATCAGAAATCTCTTTGCGTGTGAAGAACAGTAGAGTTTGTTGTCTTAGAGTGGAGCTGGCTGGATTTAGGCATTTTCCTGAGAGATTACAGTTCGGTTACTGATGCATTCCTATTACTCATTTTCCATTTCTTATCCAAGTGACTTGTCTCACGGTAACCCTATCTGCTTCTCAGAGTTGTTTTGGTAGGTTCCAGCCACTGTTGCTGGCTCCTTTTCCTTGCCGGTCACTCCCATGAACAGATACTGCACATCTGGCCAATGAAGCATAGTGGGAAGAGACCAGGAGAAATGACTCATGTATTCAAAAAAAAAAAAAAAACAAAAAAACAAAACAAAAGACTCAAAACAAAAACATTGTATTTACTCTGAGTGTGTGTGTGTGTGTGTGTGTGTGTGTGTGTGTGTGTGTGTGTTCGAGTTAACGAATACTCATGCACAAAAGCCATGACCCGAAGGTGGAGATCAAAGGACAACTCTTGGGAGCTGGTTCCCTCCTTCCTTCACGTGGGTTCTAGGGACTGAACTCAGGTCCTCAGGCTTGCCAGCAAGCACCTTTGTCCACTAAACTATCCTGCCACCCTCTAGCTATAATTTTCTATGGTAATTTTCTTTCTCTTGGCCAGAGGGTTAGCCTATTCTTTGTCTATACTCATGACTGTATCAATTATATATCCACTTATAAATGTCCTACTGAAACGTCCCACGTAGATCATGTGACCTATGACACATGTATACATGGAAAGTAAGGTGACTGTAAGGCTTGCTTTATGATAATATCGATGTCCTCTTCAAGATCCCAGCTGCTGATCATGGTGCCTCACACTTGCAATCCCAGCTTTCAGGAAACTGAGGCAGCAGGATTGCTGTGCGCTTGATGCTAGCCTGGGCTACATAGTCAGAACCTGCTCCCAACAAAATAAAATTTCAAGAACGAAACATAAAAAAAAAAAATTGCCAGCATTTAAATCCCATCAGATTTTTGTTTTCTTTTGTTTTCTTTTTGTTTGTTTGTTTGTTTGCTTCACTTGTTTTGTTTAGTTTTTTTTTTTTTGAAACAAGTTTTCTCTGTGTAGCTCTGGCTGTCCTGGAACTCAGTCTGTAGACCAGGCTGACCTCAAACTCACAGAAATCCACCTGCCCCTGCCTCCTGAGATTAAAGGCATGTGTTACCACTGCCCAGCAGGATTTTTAATCTTAATATTTTCCTTTTAAAAACATTCTAAAGGTCATGTGTAAGATATTCTAAAATGTGGACGACTGCTGTGATTTCAGGATTCATGTTCACATTTGCATTTATGATTGTTAGGGTCCTGCATTATCCTTTATTTATTTGTAGTTTATCTGCTTACTTGTTTGTCTATTTATTTGAGACAGAGTCTTGCTATATAGCCCTAACTGACCTTAGTCTTATAGCAATCCACCTGCCTCAACCTGACCCCCTGAATTACAGGTACTCACCACCACACCTGGTGTAGTACTTGACTCTTTGTGTTGGTAATAAAGTCAGATATGTCCTAACATCAAAATGGCATTGACCCACAGCTGTTGTGTTGATGTTGAATTCTTTGAATGGTTCAAGGACTAAGGTTTCCTTCCTCAATGATAACTTAGGCTGTAAACGCAATTATATTTTCTTTAGTGTGAATGCACCATTCATTTTTTAAATGAACCTTCTAAAAATAGTATTGATGTAAACATGTAGATTATTTTGAACTCAACATACCTGGGGACAACTCAGTTCTCCCACATTTTCCTCTATTTGAACGACCAGGATTTACTCCTGTATACAGTCGGACTATGTCTGTGTATACAGTCGGACTATGTCTGTGTACAGTAGCAAATGCAGGCTCAAGTCTGGAAGTCTATGGCAGTGTTGGATTATATGTTGACATTCCAGATGACACCAAATACGCTTTTTATTGTGTGGTTTACTTTTAAACCTGAAGTGGAAGCTCAGAAATGTTAAGGAGTCTTTCAGGGTCAGATTGGTACCGACTAGTAGAACTGTGACTCGAAGGGGTGCGTTTGGGCTCACGACGCGCCGGTGCTCCAATGTGGTGTGCGCATATAGCTGCTCACCTTCCTTGATTATTGGGCAAAGGTTTATATTCTAGAAGTAGCAAGTGACCAGTTAACTTAGAGAGATGGGTTAGTAATTAAGAGCCCCGGCTCTTCCGGAGGACCTGGGTTGACTCCCTGCACCTGCGGGTTAGCTCACAACTGTTTACTCTAGTTCCAGGGGATCCGATGCCCTCTTATGGACTCTATGGGCACTGCATGCAGGTGGCAACAGACATACATCCAGAAAAAACACCCCTATGCATAAAAATCAAACACTTTCAAAGAAAATATAATTTATACAAAGTAACAGGTTTCATCATGGCATTTTCACACTATGTCATTATCTTTTCTTTGTATTGATTCATCCTCTTCCCACTTCCCTGGTCCTCTTCTCCCTGCTAAGGAATCTCTGTTTCTATTTCATGTCATGTCACATGTATTCTACAATGTTCTTCCCTTTTCCCTCTGTCCCTTAAATTCCCTTCCTAGCCTCTCACATTTTTTTCTGTTTCCATTTTCCTGTGTGTGTACACGCAAGTGTATGGTTGGTTTTTTTTGTTGTTGTTGTTGTTTTTTTTTGTTTTTTGTTTTGGTTTTTCGAGACAGGGTTTCTCTGTGTAGCTTTGCGCCTCTCCTGGAGCTCACTTGGTAGCCCAGGCTGGCCTCGAACTCACAGAGATCCGCCTGCCTCTGCCTCCCGAGTGCTGGGATTAAAGGCGTGCGCCACCAACGCCCGGCGCAAGTGTATGTTTATATGCATGTTTGTATGTGTATGGGCACTTGTGCGGGGGTGTGCATGTGGATGCTCATGCATGTGGAGACCCAAGGATGAGGCAAGGTCTTTCAATCAGACCCAGAGCTCACCTATATGCCTATTCTCCCCAGGCAGCTTGCTGTGGGCATCCTTTTTTGCCTTCTGGGGCTGGAATTACAGGCAAACCACCATGCTTGCCTGGCATTTATGAGCTCTAGAGATCCAAATTCTAGTCCCCATACTTTGGCTATGATCGTTTTGATCACTTATCTATCTCCTTAGCTCCCCTTTCTATTTCTGACACATACCCCTAGAGTCCATATATGAGAGAGAGAAAATGTGAGACAGAAAATCTAATTAATTATATATATTCAAACTTTGGTTTCTCAAATTTTTGCACAAGTTAGGATAAAAGTAGATAGTGCCATAAAAATCCACCCTAGGGCACATGAAACAAGATATGTTCAAGCAAGTGTATCAATGTTTCCAATTTCAGTCACGAAAACTTCTGTTATATAAAATTATTGCTGTTAAAAATGGCATAGATAAGTTATACGGCTTTTCCATATGAGTGCTTGTATACTCTTCAGTAGCATCTTGAAGTCTTTCCTCTGTAAGTGCTGTGTTATTTGCAAGGTGTATGAGGAGCCTTGTTCCTCATCTAGAATTTACTGCAGCAATATGGAAAATTTGCTCCCCAATATAAATACAGAGAAGTCTTTTCTACCCAAGCACTCTGTGGATATTCACCAGATCTGCTTAAATCATCAATCCTGTTAAAAGGAGGCCAGGAAATTCTTGAGGGTTTTTGGTTTGTTTTTTCCCCTCTGATAGTGACCAACTCCCCCTACCCCAATTTCTTTTTCTTGGATGCTGACAGAAATCATTTTCATTTCTATCAAGTCCAATGGACACCAATGGCGCTGGGGATGTAGCCCAGTTGGTAGAATACTTGCTTAGAATGCATGAAGCTCTAGAGCCCCCCGCCCAGCACCACATAAAACAGGCATGAGGGCATGTGCTTGACATCCCAGCACTCAGGACGCAGAGGCAGGCACCAGAAGTTCAAAGCCATCCCCAGTATCGAAAGAGTTGGAGGCCAAACAGGCAACATGAAACTCTATTTTAAAAATAAGTAAGTAAATAAAAACAAAATACATCATTTGCAACTTATCACCTCTGGAGAGGTTATGGCAAACTACATTTCACTACTACTTGAGGAAACTTTTCAAATTGCCTATTAGGTCTCATATTTTAAGGGAAGAGCTAGACACCGGAGGCCTCAGATTCAGTTCCTTTGGGGCTAGTGAAGCCACCAGAGGGGGGCAGGGTTTTCTCCCCACTCCCTCCCCCCGCCCCCCACCCCAGCTGTTTCCTCACACCTTTTCTTCCTCTAGTACTAGAGGTTCCATCTAATAAATCTAATTAGTCAGGAACCTCAGTCTAGGGAGGTGACCAGCTGTGGTGTGCCACAGTCCCTTGCTGTGTACGTCTATAAAGAAACAGAACCTTCATTAGAATAATGTCAGTCTACTCTCCAGACTGCCACAGAAGCTTTCTTTGCTCTTCCCATCTTTCCGGTAAGCCTTGAAGGGCAATTTGGTTTACCAAATTGTCCCAATATATAGATGGCTAACTTTACAGTGCAGTAGATAAGGCTGCTCCTAAACCTGCCCAGTCCTGGGCTGTCTTCCATATTGTCTGTCTGTCTGCCTACTTATCTACCCACATACTGACTTACCTACAACCTACACACTGTCTACCTTGAGACGGTCTCATGTATCCCAGGTTGGGACCTTGAGCTCATTATTATCTAAGTGTGATTTTCATTTCTGATTCTGCCCCTCTCTCCCCAGTGCTGGGATTTCAGGCCTGAGCCACCACACCCAGTTTATGTGGTACTAGGCTTTCAAATGAGCTATATCTCCAGGCCCAAAGTATAGTACTTATATGACAAATAATGTTTCGACTTTACTTCTCTCATAACAAAACTTCAGTGTCTACTTATTATAAAACACTGTTTTGGCATAGGCAATTAAAACAAAAATCTGTGATCCTTCCAAATATGAAGAACCCTGAAGGCAAACAGCTGTCCAGTCAGAGAGCCCAGTTTCAGTGGCCAGTGCACGTAAGACGGATCAGCTGACTAATCCTCACCTGAGAACTCTGAACAAAGGTAAAGCATGCTGCTGGCCTGAGGGGACTAAGTTCTCTCCTCCCTTGAAAACAATTACCTGACTGGATACAGAGAGTCCTGGGGAAATGACAGGCAGGTGGAGCAGATTCCCGAGTCATCGTTTTATTTCTTAAAAAAAAAAATGTAATAAACTTTATTATTAAAAAACTTGCAAATGAAAAATGTCACACACTGATAATTAGCAGACCCAGAGCCTATACATCTCAGTGAACCTCTAAACCAATGGTTCTCAACCTGTGGGTTGTGCCCCCTTTGTGGGGGTGTTGAATGACCCTTTCACAGGGGTCGCCTAAGACCATCGGAAAACACCAGTATTTACATTACAACTCATAACAGCAGTGAAAGTACAGTTTTGAAGTAGCAATGAAAGTAATTTTATGATTGGGAGTCACCACAAGTGAAGAACCCTATGAAGGGGCCGGTGCGTTAGGAAGGTTGAGAACCCTTGCCTTGTATGAGTTTTGCACTTCTCAGTTCTGCCCCTCGAGGGCACCAGAGACTACTCAGCTTTACAGAGACTAGTGCTTGAGCAGACGAGGAGGCAGCAAGCAGTGAGCTGTGCGCCTGCGAAGTCAACGCATCCTCAGCACCCAGAGCCAGGGCATGGCTCTGAAGAAGTCTTCACAGCTGGGGGATAACCCCAAGGTCCATGGATAGTGACGGAATCCAAGAAGCCTGAGTTCTGGCTTCCGTTCCGTCAGTTGGCTGTGTGGTTCTGGGTCCCATCCCCAGCGCTCTGGGTTTACGCTTCTTCCTATGCAAGAGAGTGGCGGGAATATTCTCCAGATTCCTAAGTCAAGGAAAGCCAAGCTTGGTGGCACCCGCCTGGAATTCCAGCTACTGGGGGGGGGGGGGGGGGGGCAGAGGCAGGAAGGTTGTCAGCCTCAGACCTACTCGGGCAATTTGCTAAGACCCGATCTCAACAAAAGAGGTCCAGAGACACAGCTCAGTGGTACATCGATTACTTAGGGGGGAGAAAAAAAAGGTCCTGGGCTCAAGCCCTCAGCACTAATATACTTTTAAAAGATAGTAAGGGATACCTGCAAATGATAAAACAGCATGGATTCTTATTTCCTGAAGCCTTTGAAAGTGTACCTGTCTTGGGCACTATCTCAACATCACTAGAAATCAGTTATGGCAAGATGGCCAAGACGCCAGCCTAACAGCTGTAAGTGATAACAGAGGCAAATGAGACTCAGGAGGTGGATTAAGACTGGAAATCTCAGTCGATCTCAACAGAACACAGTACAAATGGAGCCTGCCTGGGGCTGCGGCCTCACTCACAGCTCCCTTGAAACATGGGCATTTGTCACAAATGAGCTTTCTCTTCACACATGAGTTGCACCCGACGCTCTGCCTCACAGTGACTCATCGGTGGGAGCAGAGAAAACACATGTATGTAGCACTGTCCCCGAGTGAGTGAATGAGTTAATCAAGCGAAAGCAGGCAAGCTCTGGAGGGCTGGCCCAGGCTGAAGGGGGAAAAAGGAACATGTAGGCAGAGGGGAACTCTTATGAGGGGAACTCTTCTGTGCAAAAAGAATATACAGGCAAGCAGGGGTCCGGGTCATTGTCCTAGTTCGAGCTTGTGTTTAGATTGGACTTGGAATCCAGGGCTTTGCAAAGGACTCAAGCGAGCATGTGGGGAATGTGAGAAAGGGTGTTCTTCTGTGCTGTGACCACTACCTAACAGATAGGGAGAGGAGGTGAGATTCTGGTCACTGTGCTGGGGACAACATCAAAATTGGGCTTCTTGCCTTATAGGGATGTCACATGGAACATGGGCCAGTAAAACAAGATTGATGTTAGGGGAGGAAGATTGCTCAGGGAGCCATGGAGTCAATGGGGCCTCTGGGAGCCTTTCTACAAGGCATTGCCAGCCTAGCCTCGCATTCACCGCTCTCCCAGGGGAGCTATATGGAGGCAACTTAGGTTTCCTTTGCTCTTGGCTTCACAGCTGTTCCTCTTTCCAGAAAGATCCTCCCACGAAGGGAAGGGCAAACAGGTTTACAGAGCAGGTGATGGACCTAAGGACTAAAGAGAAGGAATGTCCTGAAAAGGCTGCTCTGGATGTACAGGGCTGGCCTTTGAACTTGACCCCTGCTGTGGAATATTACTTTAACTGTAAAGATGTGTTACATTGGTTCATGTTGTGGAATATGACTTTAACAATGTAAAGGTGTGTTGCATTTTCTTATGCTGCATTTGTTCAACATGTAAAGATGTGTTACATTTGTTTCTGCTGCATTTGTTTAATTATGTAAAGATATGTTGCTACTTTACCTTGCCTGCCTAAGTCACCCGATTGGTCTAATTAAAAAGCTGAACAGCCACTAGTTAGGCAGTAGAGGGATAGGCAGAGAGAATAAATAGGAGGAGGAATCTAGGCTCAAGGAGAAACTGAGGGAGAAAAAGAGGGAGACGTCTAGAGCCAGCCAGGCAGCAGCTACCTACAGGCAGGGCTGGCTTCCAAACTTGACCCTACACTTACATCTACCCAATCCTGAAAAATCTCATAATCTGCCTCGGTCTCAATTTCATTGTCTACCCAGGGGGAACCATGGTCACCTGTCCCTCAGGAGGTTCTCATGAGAAGCAGATGGGGTAACAGATGAAAAGGGGCTTAGCAAATGGTAAGGAGTGGTCGGAAATAAGACACTGTGGAAGACAGAAGCAGTGGGTATGGATCAGAGTACCAGAATTATTAATCCTCCCACTCTGTGTTTAGAGACTCCCAAGGTCTTAACGAAAGGACTTGGGCGATTTCAGGTGCTTGTAAATGGGTTCAAGAGCAGGTTCAAGAGAACTCTGTGTGGGGCTTGAACCCTTGCACTGGTCTTCAGTCTGGTATGGTACTCTGGCTGTCAGAAATCACTTTTTTGTCATAGGCTGGAGAGGAGGGGCTGAAGGAAACCTACAGATATTGTCTGTAGTTCTATACTTTGTACAGGAGAACCTGCTGCCATGTTTCCTACAATTTATATGACAACCAGCCAAGCAACAATGGTGAGCAGAAAACCAGTAGGCCACGAACACCTCCCTAGAATGCCACACAATCCCACCTACATACTGTGGTTGAAGAGCCAGGCAATACGGACACTCACAAGCAAGTCTAGTCATGGGGCCTAGGAGGAGATATCCTGGGGGCTGTATTACTAAACTGCTACATCTGTTTTTGTTTTTGTTGTTGTTGTTAGTGGTGGTAGTGATGGTGGTGGTGGTGGTGGTGGTGGTGTGTGTATGTGTGTGTGTGTGTGTGTGTGTGTGTGTGTTGAGAAAGGGTCTTACGAGTCTTAGGATGGTCTTGGACTTGTTATGTAGCTGAAGAGGACCATACTCATGATTCCCCTGTTCTTATCTCCCAAGACATGGATTACAGTCATGTGCCACTTTGCCAGATTTTAGGTAGAGATGGGATGGAATCCAGGGCTTTCCACATGTGAGGTAAGCTCTCTGTCAACTGAGCTACATCCACAGCCCTAAAATACATCTCTGAAAGGCTGGGTGTGTCCGTCTTGTACACATGAGAGGAGCATTCTGCCAGTGGGCTCCATCTCCGGGTCCCGGGTGGGTCCTCTCATCTAATGCGGCACTAATGCAGCAATGATGTGCCTTTGACAACAAGTATCAGACAGGCGCTCACGTGATGGAACGTCTACTACGTACTTACAAGTAATGCATGCTGTCATTGCTTTAAAACATCCAATTTGGGTAAAAATATACTTTTAACAAAATTTATCTTGGCCTTTTCTTTCTTGGGAAGATCAGATTCATGTGGATCAGGAGGGAAAAAGGAAAGAAGGAAATCCGCTTTGCTGGAGTCCCCTCAACACAGCACAAAATTCCCAGGTATCTGACCTTCAGTTGTGTGTTGAAGGCAGGGGCAGTGGATGCAAGGCCATGGTTCCAGCAAGCTGAGAAAGAGGTAGAAGGCATAGTCCTACCCATCATAGGCCCCAGACTCAGCACACTCCCCAGCCATGAACTCTGAAAGCTCAGATGTCAATGAGTGCCTGGCCCAGGTTCTGCCTCTTCACCACAAACACTCTCTGTACTGACAGGGTTACCATAAACATGTGTTCTCCACAGACCACAGACAGGCGGTTGAAGGGTGCCTCTGTCATGCTGTGATGCAGCCAAAAGCCACAGACAACAGAACCAGGCTGCTACACAAGCTGGCTGCTTGCTCGTCATGGTCGTTATCAAGTACCTGGATTGCTTTAATACCTAGGATAATTCCCCAACTTTTGTCCAGGTGTCAAGATTTTGTTTTATTTTTGTATTTTTTAGGTTCTTGAGACAAGGTGTGGTAGTTTGAATGTAATTGGCCCCCATAAGCTCATAGGAAGTGGCACTATTAGGAGGTATGACCTTGTTGAAGTAGGTGTGGCCTTGTTGTAGGGCGGGCTTTGAGGTCTTATATATGCTCAAGCTATGCCTAGTTCAGTTTACTTCCTGTTTTGCCTGCTAATCAAGATGTAGAACTCTCAGCTCCTTCTCCAGCACCATGTCTGCCTGCACAGTGCCATGTCCCACCATGATGATAATGGACTAAACCTCTGAAACTGTAAGCCACCTAATTAAATGTTTTCCTTTATAAGAGTTGTCATGGTCATGGTGTCTTTTCACAGCAATAGAAATCCTAACTAAGACACAGGGTCTTACCATGTAGCAGTAGCTGGTTTGGAACTTGCTGAAGTTGCTGTGTAGAGCAGGCTGGTCATGAACTTACAAAGACCCTCTTGTCTCTGCCTCCTGAGTGCTGGAATGTTTGGCCTGCACCACCACTCTCAGCTAAGAATTCTCTTCCTTTTCTTTTTTCTCGTCTTTTATTTTTATGTGTATGATTGTTTTTTTTCCTGCATATGTTTCCATACCTGGTGCACACAGAGGCCAGAAGAGGATATCAGATCCCCTGGAACTAGAGTTACAGATGGCTGTGAGCCACCATGTGGGTGCTGGGAACTGAACCTGGGTCCTCTGGAAGAGAAACTGGTGCTTTTGGAGTCACATCTCCAGCTCCAGGAATTCTTTTTAGGATTAATTAATATTCCTTATTTCATACTGTATTGTTGTAGAATATTATTTTAAGGTGTGTTACTTTTGTTTATGTTGCATTTGTTTAACTCTGTGAAGCTGTGTTACTATGCCTGTCTAAAACACCTGATGGTCTAATAAAGAACTGAATGGCAGCCAATAGCTAGGCAGGAGACAGGATAGGTGGGGTGGGCAGGCAGAGAGAATAAACAGAAGGAGGAAAAGAAAGAAGGAGCGAGAGAAGGAGGAGGACCCAGGGGCCAGTCACCCAGTTACACAGCAAGCCACAGAATAAGAGTAAGATTTGCAGAAGTAAGAGAATGGGAAAAGCCCAAAGGCAAAAGCTAGATGGTATAATTTTAAGTTAAGTAAAGCTGGCAAGAAACAAGCCAAGCTAAAGCCAGACATTTATAAGTAAGAATAAGCCTCCATGTGATTTATTTGGGAGCTGGGTGGCAGGCCCCTCCAAAAGACCAAACACCCCCAACAACAGTATATATACAACATATTACATTTATCCTCTCATAGATATTTGAATTTTTTTTACTTTTTGGTTATAATGAATTGAATTAACACATTCTAAAACTTTAAAAAATTATACATATTTGGTGTAGTAGGGACAGGGCAGGTGTGGAGGTCTGAAGACAACTTGTGGCGTCATTCTACCATGTGAGTTCTAGGCACCAAACTCAGGTTTTCAGGTTTGGTGACAGGTACTATTATCTGCTGAGCCAGCTCTCTGGTCCTGCCTTAAAACTTTTTGTTTGTTTTTTTTGTTTTTTTCTGAGACAAGGTTTCTCTGAATAGCCCTGGCTGTCCTGGAACTCACTCTGTAGACCAGGCTGGCCTCCAACTTAGAGATCCGCCTGCCTCTGCCTTCTGAGTGCTGGCATGCGCCACTACTGCCCAGCTGCCTTAAAATATTTTTAAAATGGAAACTTCTAAACATATGAAAACATAGACAACAACAAAAGGAATAAAAACAACAAACTAACACCCACCAAACAACTCCTGAACTCAAATGAACAGAATGAGACCCTCCATAAAACTGTAACTCATTCGTCTTGATGTTTCAGAGTTTCCTCCTGCTGTGCCCCACCCTACAACATTATAAACCTGATAATATCCAAACAACAGCTGTCATGTGGACTTTGGAAATGATGAGGTGAATTGAGTCTGAAGTCTTCTGTCTTCGTTGTAAATCTGTTTAGCAATCTCTGGCCTCCAGAGTTGTGAGCCTAAATGAGATAATGGTCTTTTCTGCTCTTTGGCTCCGTGAAAGTGTTGGGAGCTGCCACACACGTGGCACATCGGTATATGCCTTTTCCTTCCCTTTCCTCTGGGGCAGCCACTTCTTTCCACCATGGATATTAATAACCCTGAACCAGCAGAGTGTGCTCCTGATAGTTCAAGGGGGGGTTTGTGCCATGAAATCCAGGATTTGATCCTTTTGTCTTGAGGTGTAGTGAGTGTCGAGCATAGGTGATATAATTAGCTTTTGCTGCTGGAATTTTGTATGTGTGTATGTGCGTGTGTGCGTGCGTGCGTGCGTGCGTGCGTGCGTGTGTGTGTGTGTGTGTGTACCATATGTATGTACAATATGTCTCGTGTGTGTGTGTGTCTACATGTGTCTATAGCATGTGTGTATACAGTGTGTCTACACTGTGTGTATCTACACCGTATCTGTGTACAATGTGTCTAGGGTATGTGTGTCTCTACATGTACAAATAAAGAAACAATCCCATGAACAAGTTAGACTCTCTCTGCCTGTAGCATCACATTGTCATTTTTTTTTCTATAAAGAATTGTGATCTTGGGGCTGGAGAGATGGCTCAGGGGTTAAGAGCACTGGTTGCTCTTCCAGAGGTCCTGAGTTCAATTCCCAGCAACCACATGGTGGCTTACAACCACCTGTAATGACATCTGGTGCCCTCATCTGGTGGGCAGGGATACATGCAGATAGAACACTGTATATTGTAATCAATAAATCTTAAAAAAAAAAAAAAAAGAATGGTGATCTCAAAATGAGCAACTGCTTTTTCCTATCTCTTTCCCCTATTGGTTAAATTAGGAAGGGAAGTCCTTTGTGGAGCTTTCTTCCTTTCTGACCAGGGATATGCAGTCACAGGACAGAGGTCTGAGTTCAAATGAGTTGTGAAGCCTGACTCATGTCCTCCTAAACATCTATGACCAGAGTCCCCTGGAGTTAACTTGGGAAAGGCCCAAGAGCTCACTGGACAACTGAACAAGACTCAGTAGGTAGACCAGAAGTCAAAATGCATCTGCGAAGGCAGCCGAGGCGCTCTGGCCTCACGCACATAGACCGAGAGCAAAAGTCTGATTGGCTCTTCTCTTTGCCCAGAATGATCTTTTCTGTTCTTGCTTATGAAAGTACTACAGCTCTTCAACACTGGACTCAAGTACTGCTTCCCCGACACCACTTTTCCTGGTTCTCCACCCTTCCTACCCTCACCCTGGCTGCCACACCAAGTACCCTCTCCTGCTCTCATTCCATAGGGCATCGCTGTGACTCATTTTTTTTCTGTTTCATTTCTGCACCTTGTGGATACTTGGATACCAATCCTCTCTGGTTATTTAGACAGAGCTTTGCTTATGTAGCCCTGGCTGGCCTTGAACACACAATATTCCCCCTGCCTCAGTTTCCTTTTGGGATTCCCAGGCATGCACTACTTCTCAGTCTTAACTCCTTGTTTAGGTTAAGATGGATTACTTGAGAAGAGAAAGTAGTTCATCTATCTCTTTCTATTGTTCAGAGCATAGTCAGCAACTAACAAATATCCAGTGGCCATGTGGCTAGATGTCTTACACAACAGTGGCATCTGGTAGCCTCTCACTAAATGCATTCAGAATGAGGTGACATCGACCTCCAGGTACCTGGTAAATACAAGAAAAATTTTGCCCTATACTTGGGATTCAGCTTGAAACCAGCTTCATGTAATCCTTCAAGCATTAAAATCTGTCAAAACTTCCATGGAAATAACAATAAAAATGCTTTGGATAGCTACTGCTTGGGCCACAGCTGGAGTCTCAGGTGGATCTAATATGCCCAAGTGTGGAATTTGTGTCTGTTTGTTTCCTGTTTCAATTGGTCTCCAGAAGAACTGGAATGTCCCAAAATGGTACATGTTTGTTGACTTCAGATTGTCTCAATTCGAAGACAGGATCATCCAGAAATTTTCTTCTCATCAGCAGAATGAGTATTGATTTTACATTGATTGATTGATTGTGGTTATATGAACCGTGATACTCTGTGAGGTCAGACAATAGCTTGCAGGAGATGGTTTTCCCCTTCTCCTATGAGGATCCCAGGGGTCAGACTCTGGTCATCAGGCCTGGTGACAAGTGCTTTGATCTGTTGAGCCATCTTGCCAGCCTGATGTTTTATCTTTTATTTTTGAGACAGGTTCTCATGCAGCCCGGAGTGACCTCCAATTCACTGAAGATGGCCTTTAGTTTCTGGTCCTCCTGCTCTGCCTTTCATGTGTGGGGATCACAGGGCTTGTGTGTTGCTAGGGAGCAAACCCAGGGTTTTGTGCATGCTATGCAAACACTCTATGAACGGAGCTACATCCCTAGCCTGAGGTCAAGGGACAGCTTCGTGGAGTTGGGTCTCCCCTTCCACCACATGGATCTTGAAGACTGAATTCAGGTTATTAGAATTGGCAACCAGTGCCTTTAACCACTGAGCCGTCTTGCATGCCTATCCCTATCCCTATCCAACTCTTGAAGATCATCATCTTGAATAGAAACTTTATATCCATTAAACTGTACCTTATTTAAGGGGAATAATAGCATATCTGTCTTTTTGCAACTGGCTTGTTTCGCTTAGCTTAAGTCCTCAAGATTCATCCATGCTGAAGCAGCTGCCAAGATCTCCCTCCATTAAGGCTGTGACCTTGTTACATGTGGATGCCATTTATTGTTGCTGTTGCTGTTTATCCATTCCCGTCTTTCAATTGACAAGTTGAGTTGCTTCTAAGTTTTGGTGGATAATGGTGCTATGGACACAGGTCCATAAATACCTACCTGTTCAGAAAGGAGTGTACTATGGTCGTCTTACTTGTGCACTTCTTGGCAAGTCCTAGACCAGTGAATCCATTCCACCATGGTAAGGACTTTTCCTAGGTTGCTGTGTGCAGCAGATGCACAATATAGGACATCATAGGAGTTCTGTTGTCATCTTAGGAAAGGTGATGGGGGCCACTGTGTGTGGATGCAAGTAGCCCAGTGCGTTCATGCGGACAGTCAGATTTTTTGTTTGGAGATCCCACCCGGCTCCACCTCCACCCTCACCACTTCACTGTTCTAGCCATTAGGCTGGGAGGCTTTTCCAAAAAGGTATGAACACGAGGAACATTTGTTCTGAATTAAACTTGGCTGCAGTTAAAGTGTTATCGCATACACGGAGCTCAAATTACAGAGGTTGCCTTTAGCCAGTGAATAGCGTGGGGAGGTTGTTCAGAGAGGTGGAAAATTCTGAGGCTCCCTCCAGCACGATCGCAAGAAAAATGCTCCGAGTGGTGTGGAGAGGGGCCAGCTGGTGATGTCAAGGGATTTATAAAAGAGATTACAGGACCTTTTAAGGGAATGAGGCGGCTGCTAATGACGGAAAACCGCTAAGGCTGAATCTGAACGCCTGCCTCGTTGGCTGAGGTGCCTGTAACTGTGGAAAAACATAGCGTGCCACCACCTTTGTGTGAAGTTCAAAAGACAGCAGCTGAGGGTGGAGAGCAGAACCTGTTTCTGAGGAACCACTTGGGGCTCTCAGAACACAGGAAGCCAGAAGTGTGGCCCTGGCCCTGCAAGTGGGAACACACCTGGTTGTACTGCGCATCTGTCCCTTCCTTTCGTGGTTGCGTTTACGTTTTATTATTTCTTACCTGGCCGGGGACAGAATCCAGGGAGTTGCTTATGCTCGGCAAGTTCTCTACCATCGAACTGTGCTACCGGTGCGGCCTTTCTTCTTTATATCAGTCTCATGTGTGTGTCTGAGGTGGTCTGGAGGAAACCTGTTTGTTTAGTTATTTTTTTGTGGTGCCCAGAATCAAATTCAGGATCTTGCGCATGCCAAGCAAATACTATGCCACCCAACTCCTTTACTTATTCGTCTATTGAAAACTTTATTATTGTTGTGTATGCGTGTCTAGGCAGAGGGGGCATGTGGGTGGAGGTCAAAAGACAACTTTGTGGTGTTGGTTTTCTCCTTCTACCTTTACATAGACTCTGGGGACCAAGTTCAGGTCATCAGGCTTGAGTAGCAAGTCCTTTTACCTGCTGAGCTGTCTCACAGGCCCTCTTTATCTATTAAAACAGCAGTAACAACAAACACAGCTTTAAACGGTCTAAAAGCTTTGTACCCCCAAAGAGAGCTCTTCAAATAAAATATCATGTGCTATATTAATATCGCATTCCCAATTGTCCCTATGGTCTTTTTACAACCCTTGCATCATCTTATCTTAAGAATGTGGGTCTTATGAAGAGGAACCAAGATCCATTACAAGGCCATGGGATAGATTTAGTCAAACAGACAAGCCCCGATTTTCTAAATTTAACAGCTGGCTCTTCTTGTGTTTTAAATAGATAGCTAATGAAAATAGTCCCGGATTTAGGAACAGAACTTGTGAAACTTAGAGGGCTTAAAGGTAGAGGAGGCCTTAATATTAATGCTTAGTAGAGGGGCTAAACAAGAAACTTCAGTGTGTAGGGGTGCGTGTATGTGTGTGTGTGGGGGGGGGGGAGAAAGACAGAGAGAGAGAGAGAATCGGCACCCTGTGTCACAGCTCGGTTCAGACACTTCTCATAAAGTACAGTCATCAAACCAAGTACTGAAGTTCTCCCCCTTGCTGTCTCCAGCAGCGACCAGCTTTATCACCAGTGGCTCCCAGGAGAACCTCCTTCCTGTGGGTTTATCTTCCCACAGTCCCCTAAGGACATTTTGCAGATTAAATGTCTCCGAAGACCCTGTTTCCACGTCTGCTGGTCTGCTGCGTTATCAAACTCCTTTCCCCCTTTCAAACGCAACTCAAGCCAGACCTGTTCTTTGAACTTTGCCTGATCATGGGGCCCCAATGATTTCTCTCCTCTTCACGCTTTGTAGAAATGTCGCCTCCCACTTTCATGCTTGGACTACAAGCTGTCTTCTGTGCTTCAAAGGCTCTTTCCTCAAAGGTGCAACACTATCTCAAACCCACTTTGGAAAAATCTTACAGCAGGAACACTGGATAAAAGTGATGTTACTGTTATTGATCACAAACTAGTGAATCAATAAATATTTCTTGCCCGAAATACTGAATAGGGCTAAGAAACACAATTATTAAGTTTAATGTAAAAATTGAACTTGTGAGTTAGAAAAGCATGCATGGTTATGCTATCTATGAGAGATCTGAACAAATCTACATGAAGAAGGGAATTCTAAACATGCCAAGAACCTAACTTCATTCCTTAACTCAAGAGTCTTAAGACCGTATCCCTTTTCTCAGCTCTTCTAATTCCTTACCACTGTTAGGCCTGGCCTCAAACTCTGGGACTTAAGGAGTCCTCTTTCTGGAGTCTCTTGAGTCTCTGGGACCACAGATGTGCACCAAGGGGCCCAGGGGCCATCACCTTTGATACACAGCACTTGCACCACGCCTTTCTGCTTCAGGGATGTGTGTGGGAAGGCACTCCAGGAGGAAGATGCTCCAGCCAGGCCTGTTCCCACGCTTCCACTCAGCTTACCTGCCCTCTTCTTACTTGGCTGTTGGGGAAAGCTTAGTGTCCCAAAGGCATTCCCATCAGGCAGTGGATTTGACAGTCTATTTGGTTTATGAAAACAGAATATGTATATACTTTTAAAAGGAGACTTACTTTAAAACGACTGGTGGTGTGGTGTTGCAGGTAGAATACATGGGTCTCCAATATAATATGTTATAACCAATTACTATGTTCTTGTAAACCAAAAATGAAGTGATACCTCTTAAGATAAATTCTTTTTTCTTTCTTTTTTTTTTTTTTTCCAGACAGGGTCTCAGCCAAGTAGCCCCAGCTGGCCTTGAACTTATACTAACCTTGCTAACTCAATCTCTCCAGTGCTGAGGTTATAGGCATGAGTCAGTATGCCTGGACATTTGTTTTATGCTTTTTGAGACAAGGCCTTGCCATGTAGTCCATGGTGGCTTCGCATTCTCAGTAACTGTCCTGATAGGTATGTGCTCCACCACACCCAAGAGGGCAATCGTGTTTACTGGGAAAGCATCTCACATAACAAAGACCATCATAGACCAAACTTGGACTAGAAAGGGTTAGTAAGGCAATGTCTCACTATGTAGTCCTGGCTGGCCTGAAACTCACTATGTAGACCAGGTTAGCCTTGAACTCACAGAGCTCTGTTTGCTTTTCTCTCCCAGGTGTTGGTATTAAAGGCATGCACCACCACACCTGGCTGAGTATGTGATTTTTTTTCTTCTCCAAAGGGAAATGACTTAGTATCTTTTTAAATATTTATTTTTTATACTTATATAATAGCATCATGTAGTATGTATACATAGCATGCCTGGTGCCCTTGAAGGTCAGAAAAGGGTGTCAGATCCCCTGGAACAGGAGTTACAGGCAGTTGTGAGCTGTCATGTGGGTTCTCTGAAAGAGCAATAAGCACTCCTAACCACTGAGCCATCTCTCCAGCCCCAATAACTTAATATCTTTATTGCCATCCTCTAAGATGGGTTAATGATTTCTAGCTCTAGTTCCCCACAAACACTGTCAGGTAAAAATGGTACTGTGGATGTGGATATGGTAATACATACCTGGAATGTCACTCAGGAGGCTGAAGCAGGGGAGGTGCTTAAGTCCAGGAGTTCAAGGTAAACCAGAGGAATATAGTGAGATCCTGTTTCAATATGAAATGGTACTATGAAAAGTAATTTGAGCTTTTTGAGGCAAAGTATTACCCATTGGTGGGAAATAATGTATTGTCAGTATTTGATATTTTACTTATATAATGATTTTTTGGGGTCTATCAATCTGTGTGTGTATCAGTTAATTTTCTGCTGCTATAATTAAACATCATGACCATAAGCAACTCATGGAAGAAAGAGTTTATTTGGGCTTATGGGTCCAGAGGGACAAGAGTTCATTATGGTGGAGGCATGACAGCAAGCTGCAGGAGCCAGACACCGAGAGAACACATCCTCAGCCACTAAAATGACAGAGAGAGTGAGCTGAAGTGGCACAAGGCTGTTGAACTCTCCAAGTCCACCCCAGTGACTACTTGTTCCAGCAGGCCTCTACCCATCTCAAAATAAAAACTTAAAAACTCAAACAAAACCAAAATAGATAGAGTAAGAGAAATCAAGCTTTTGTTTGCTTTTTTTATTAAATGGACTTGGAAATTCTGAGGTAACATTCAGTGGTATTTAAAGGTGTAAAAAAAAAAAAAAGACTGATATCACTTTAAAAATACTAAAAAAAGGAAATTACTGTGGATGTCCATTGTTTTCTGAAAGAAGGCTGTTTGCATGCCTGTCTGGTGCTGACATGATAGAAGGCAAAGGCCAAATCAGAATAGGCTCTCCTTTTTGGAACATTCCATCTCAGTGAAACAGAATGAATATAGGCTAGCAACAACACACACCGAACAGGCCGTCAACCTCGAATTTCACATGTGCCGTGTTTACAAGCAGAAGCGTGGCAGGGCCACTCCACCTTTTGAAACAGGTTTGACCCAGATGGGATTTGTGCGTGTGACTGTGCTTCAGCTTTTTCCTGCAATCTGCTGTTTTAAGGCTGACGTGTGTATCATATGGGGCAATGATAGGATGCGAAGAACAGTGTGCGTTGCACCAGCCTCCTAAATAATTCCTGGGTGCCTTCTGCGCAGCACTTTCTAGGTTGGGCCCTGACAGACCTTTGAGGCCTCCTGTCTTTTTTGTGCCCTGTCTCGACACAGTGTGTTACTGTCTCAGTTATGGAATTCTGGTAAGTTCATCAGTCCAGTGAGATTCAAGTTAATCTAGAAAAAAGGCCTCCTAGAGTCAGGGAACATTATTAATTTGGGAGAGACTATGTGATGTCAATAGTTATTTAGCATCTTGCCTTTCAGTTGTTGAGTTACTGTGCCAGGTTTTACAAAGTGCATTTCTGATGCATATTAAAACCACTGACATTCAAAGAGTCCAACACTCCTGATTAGAGCTTTCGGGCTTGTATTTATAAAAAGGTTACCGGTGCATTTCCTCCGTGCAAATTATTTTTGGCTCTTACGAATATTTACGAATATAATAAAGTCTGTGCCGCATAATGTATGTGATTAATTTGTCCTAGTCACTGGCTTGCTTTTATTTAGGGAGATATCCCAGAAAGATGGTATCTTTTCACAGGAATTTGTGCAGACAGGGAACGGGAGTGTACAGCAAAGGGCAGCTGTACTTTCTACCCTAGGAGACAAGATAAGAAATATCATCAGGGCAATAATGTATTCACTTGCATAAATTTATCACGGAGATGACACAGAGTGGTTTCTTTGGGGGTAGTTCACGGAGATGTCAAGGGTAGCCTATGCAACAAGATAAGAATGGTTTGGGTGGATGTGTTCACAGAGCATTTGAGGAAGGGTTATTCTGGGCCTGGTGATGCTGGCCTGTAATCCCAGCCCCTGCGAGGATGAGGCAGGAGGATTGCAGGTTCAGGGCAAGTTTGGACTCTGTTTTAAAACAAAAAGTGAAGGATGGGCTCGGTGGTGGACTCCCTAGTACTGGGAGAATACAACCCAAACCTAAACTAAGACAAAACCAAACAAAAGAGATGTACTTGTTACTTTTCTTGTTGCTGTGATCGACTGTCTGAAAAGGCACTACCTAAAAGAGGAGGGATTTATTTGGCTTCAGTATGCCAGCATACATAGTCTGTCATGGTGGGGAAGGCATGCTGACAGGAACGTGAGGTAACTGGTCCCTTTGCAACCACAGTCAGGAAGCAGAGGGAGATGAATGCTGGTCCCAGCTCCCTTTCTCCTCTTTATTCAGTTCTGGACCCCAGCCCATGGGATGGTGCCACCCACCTCTAGGGTGGGCCTTCTCATCCCAGTTACCCAGTGTGGAGCCTCCCTCACAGATATGACAGAGGGCTGTCTCCTAGGGGATTGTAGATCTTGTTGAGTTGACGATGTTAGCAATCAGAACATGTTTGTATAACAAACATGGGTCATTTTCATCTCTGTGATCTTAGCTTTGACACTAGCTCGGCTGGTTACCGTTGGGGAGTCTGGTGCTCGGAAGAGGTCAATTGCAGCTACTACGTACCTGTACATTGTGTGACAAACTTTTCCTGGGGAGATACAGCGAACACATCTATTTACTCCGGATAGGAAACTTACTACAGACCAATGTATAGATACCACCGAAGTCCAAGTTGGTTGAACCAATGACTTTTACTGGGGTTATTTACAGGAATATGGGTGAGTTTACTTACAGGAGCAGAAATGACTCAAAGACAGCTACATCACCAAGTTCCACCCCAGCATGGTGACAGCTCACAAAAGCTGGGAACCTGGAGCACACAGCACAGCCTGCAGGCAGCTCAACAGGTTGGAGAGTGTCCTTTCCGAGCGGCTCTGATCTAAACTTCTTCCAGACTGTTGGGCTGGTTTCTGCTTTTTCCAGGCATCTGGTCTGGTCTCAGAGTCGTCTTTGCAGCTCAGCTTCACGTTATCTGAGACTCACAGCTTTTATTGCTTAAGCTGCCAGGGAGGGGCCCACTGGATCTGGCCAGTTTCAGGGACTTCCTGAAGCTAATTTGAGTTGTTTGCCTTCCTGCTTAAGGAGCTTCTCTGTAGGGTGGAATATTTCAATCTCAGAGGAAACTGTTACACAACACTATCTATGACGTTATTGACACACAGTGAATATTTGGTCTCTAAATCCTCCTATGGCTGCTTCATTTGCTCATTATTAAGAAACCTCACAGAATTTTGGCAACCTTTTTTTTTTTTTTTAAAATCAATACTCAGTTATAGAAGTTTAATTAAGGGCATAAGAACACCCTGGAATCTCTTGTTCTTAGTGTTCCCATTTCCGCCTACTTCTAAAAGGCTGACGACTCTTAAATATTTAAATTCTTCTCAAAGACACCCTGCTGTGCCCCCAAATGCAAGCCACACACCCAAAGGGACAAAAAGCACTGAGAACAGTCCCCCTTTTGAATTTCACCTTGATTCTTAAGAGAAGCAGGAATCTCGGAATTAAGGCAGCCCAGATCAAGGGTATCGGGGACAGATCTTGGGCCTTCTTGGGAAAACAAAACAGAACAACAAAAAGCAACAAACACCACTCCTCTCCCGCTCCCCAAACAAAACAAAACAAACAAACAAATGCAAGGCGATACTGCTTCGCCGCTACCAGCAGAACAGACTGCGCCTGGGTCGCTGCGGTCCTAGGTCGCCGCGATCATACCGTGAGGCCGGGGCGAAGTACCCAGGTCCCGGC
>CABHPP010149164.1:0-55016 GCA_902168425.1 Peromyscus attwateri | reverse complement strand
ACACACACACACACACACACACACACACACACACACACACACACAGAGTGAGACAGAGAGAGGGTGCCCATGCAGACACATGCACACACAGCTCCTGAATCAGACAGGACTCTCTTCTTCATCCTTCTGTGGCTCTGGTGTCTCTGTCCTGTGTCATGGTGTCCGTCATCTCTTTCCTCCTTCGCTGTGACCTTGTCCTTGTCTCTCTCTCACTGTCACCTCTATTTCAAACCCTCCCCTGTCTCTCTGCCTTGAGATCTGTGTCTAAATCCACAGTTCTCTCTTATGTCTCTGGTTCTCTCTGTCTTTTTCTCATGGTCCCTCTGAGTTTTGGTCCCCAGCTCCTGTCCCTGTCGCTGACTTTCATGCTAGTGTTTCTCTGCCTCTTGGTCTCTCTCTTTCTTCTTCCTCCTGTCTCTGTCACTAAGCATCTCTCTCTGGCTCCAATATATCTGCCTACAGTGTTCTCCCCACCCTCACCCTCACCAAGGTCTTACTCTGTAGCCAAGGCTATCCTTGAACTCATGACCCTCCCACCTCCGTCTGCCTCCTCCTGCACCACCACGTGCAGCCATTGCTCTGTTTCTAAGTCTGGCTTTCTATCTTTGACTGTTTCTGTCTTTCATTCTCCACGCTCCTCCCTGCCCTAAATCAGCAACAGCACCACGTCCCCACGGCTGCCTGTGTTCCTGGGGCAGGGAGACCCATCTTTTACCACTGGCTGTCAGTTATATGGTCCTGTGGGGAGGGCCAGTGCTCCACTCTGCTAATGCCCACGTGTCCTGCAGAGCCACAGCATACTAAGGTCTGGCAATGGTCACCTGCCACCCAGGCCTGGTCAGGGCATTTTACTCAGGTTGCTCATATTACCAGGCTTTTGCTCAATATGGTTACCTTGGATGTTCTAGAAAGGTGAGCTTGGATCCCAGGAGGCTAAGCTATAGACATGGTGATGGCCAGTGCAAATGGATGCTGGGAGAGGGAGACCCTTGAGGTTTCCTGGGCCCTAGCCCTGCTGGCCCTTTGGGCTCTTCCTACTTCTTTTGAATGGACCATGGAGAAATGGCACGTGCAAACATTTCACCTCTACTTCCTCTGCAGCCCTAGTCCTCAGTCCCTATTGTAACAGAAGGTTAAACTGTCAATCCCAGCTTGACCCACCATGCCTGGTGTGAAAGCAGCTAAAAGAACCTTACCTGGGGGGCTAGGCAGATGGCTCAGTGGTTAAGAGCACTGGCAGCTCTTCCAGAGGTCCTGAGTTCAATTCCCAGCAACCACGTGGTGGCTCACAGCCATCTATAATGGGATTTGATGCCCTCTTCTGGCATGCAGGTATACATGCAGATAAAACACCATATACCTAAAATAAATAAATCTTTAAAAAAAAAAAAAAAAGAAGAAGAACCTTGCCTAACTGCTCGTGGGTCTCAGCAGAGGGGCAATTTTGCACCACCCCTCCAGACACACATGGACAATGTATGAAGACACTGTCTTAACAGAAGAAAAAAGTACCACTGGCATCTAGAGTAGGGCCAGAGATGTTGCTAAACAGCCTCCACTGTCCAGGACATTCCTCCCAATAAAGAAGCAGCTGGTCCCAAAGTCAAGAGTAGAAAGCTGAGAAACCCTCCCTGCCTCCCAGAGCCAGTACAGCTCTGCAGAATCCCATGACCTCCTTTAAACTCTGACCAGGGATGGGAGTCATTAGAAGACCCAAGACTCCAGAGTTTGACCCTACTCCTGCCTTTAATAACCTCTGCTAACATTTATTGAACCCATATCAAGCACTGGCTGGTACTGTCTACGGAAAACTCAATTTAGTCTCACAACACCATGGGAGGCCCCGGCACTATTACCAGCTCCGTTCTAAGGGTGAGGAAGCAGGCGGAGAGGAGGAGAATAATCAGCACAAGGTCTCTCAGAGGACACAGATGGAACATGCATTTGAACTGGTCATTTGGGGACAAGTCCAAAGGACAGAGCGCTATCCAAGAAAGAGTCCACATGACAAGAGTCCCAGCAAGTCCTTCCTTCCTTTCACTCCTTTGTTAAAAGGGACACGCTACATCACTGAGCCCTCCAACCATTCTAGGCAGTATGGCACTCCCACCGTACGGCACTCCCACGGTATGGCACCCACCGCTGCCCCACCAGGACAGTGGGGATTCAGAGATTTACCTCTCAGAGTGAGGGCTGGGAGCTCGGCTCTGCTCACGACTTCTGTCAGTCAGGCTATGGCAGCCCCTTGAAGTAGCAGCTGCTGTCACGTGGGAAGGGCTTGGTACCGAGTGTCGGGCTTCTAAATCCATAAAGTCCACCAAGTTCCCAGTGACACTGACCCAGAGAACCACACTGAGAAGCCTGGGCAGGTATGACATCAGAGTTCGGGCCTGGGCTTCACACCTTGCTCCGGCTCTTGCTGACTGTGACGGGGTGATGACTTAACCTCTTCCCCTCAAAGCATCGCCTCTTCTATCACTCATGGTCACCAAAAGAATGAAAGGAGATGGTAAGGCTGGGCTTGATGACAAGGGCCTGGGCCCCCAGACACTCAGGAAGTGAAGTGAGTCACAGGTTCAGGGCTACTTGGGGCTACTTGGGTTACACAGTGAAACTCTGTAAAAAAAAAAAAAGTTTATTCACCTATAAAAAATCAAGTAATAATTGTCCCTCGGCTAAATGGGGTTGAATCCCACCCATACCATCTATTTAGTATGGAGTTTTGACAAGTTACTCTCCCTCATGAAGTGAGGTTCCTCTTCTTGTTGGAAAAATAGAATTGTCCATACTTCACAAGGAGGGTTGCTAAGGGAGTACCCGTAAAGTACTGAGCACAGTTCCTGGAACCCAATAAACACCAGCTATTCCAGACTTACAATGAGTGTACGCAACCTCAGCACCACAGAACACACAAGCTCTTGGCAGCCTTCCTCCTTCCTTCTGCTCTCCCCTCGACGTTGGCTTTAGGTTGTTTTCTCCTCCTTCCCACTTGGGGATGGGGAAGGCAACTGGGACCAGTCTCCCAGATGGGCACATCTGGGCAGATGCTCAGAGGAGAGAGGATAAAGAGGAGATCTGAGAGAGATGCTTGTGAACCAGTAAGCAGTGACTATTGATTGGTTAGAGTATCTAGTGCCCTCCTGGGCACCAGGCTTAGAAGGACCTGGTTTGGGCACCATTTCCCTAAAGCCAATGGCAGAGCCTAAGCGGGTTTTGTTTTGTTTTGTTTTTTCAATACAAAGTATAAAAGAGGCACCACCACCACCACCCCTTTCTGAGGACCAGAGCCAGTGCCTGGTGAGGCATGAGAGGATGGGCGTAGCCAGAGACTCCTCCCACATTCTTTCTTTGCATGCAATAGCCTCAGACAGTTGGACTCACAGATCCACAAATTCGTAGAACCCTGGAATTTCTGGGTAGAGAAAAGCTCTGACTGGTGTTGGCCTTCCCTCCTTCCAGTGGTGCCCTGGGCTAGGCTGTGGAGGCCTGACAACTTGGCTAGCAAGACAAGCTGCAGCAGTGAGGCAGGCAGGCATCCAGCTTTTCCACCAAGACAGAAAAGAAACGATCGGAGAGGGTCCGACCCCGGTTCTGCAATGTCCTGGCTTTGTTCTCTTATACTAATTTACTGGGTTCGCTGAGCCACAGTCTCCATAGCTATTGAATGGGGTGGTCTGTTGAGCAGATGAAATGAGACAATATATGAAATGAAGCCAAGTCCATAGGCAAGACTCAAGGATGCTAATTATCACGGTGGTCATCATCATTATTGAGGGGTCTGGTGATGTACTGAGGACTCTTGTCCCGTACCTCACGGCCGTGTTCATCTGACATTTCCTCCGAGCCCTGGCTTCTGTCCTGTTTTATTATTTACCTAGCTGCCTTTCCGTAGCTTGAAGAAGCCAATGGTATTTCTGACAGATATGATGGCTTTTTTTCTGTCAAATGGCTGAAGTAACACATAAAAAAATAAAAACTGACATTGGGATATGTCAGCCTTGACCTTCAGGAAAGGCCTGACATCAATATTTGGGGACAAAAGAGGACAGGGATTGGAGTGGACGTGCGTATTTGGGTTCAAGGCCAGGGTCTGCTTGGGTACATTTGGTTTTAAGTGCTCTGTGCCCTTTGGCCAAAGGAAAGGCCGAACTTGGGGACTCTGAGCCTATCCATCCCCCAAGTCTGGAACCTTGAGGACCCAAATATGCCTGCTCCCCGGGGTGACAAATGGGTTGAGAAGCCAGACCTGTGTGAGGCTCAGTGTGCCACCCCATCTCCTAGCATTCAGGCCCAGGACATGTCTCAGTGTACCAGTTGTTCCATATCCATCCAAGGGCCCCGCATCACTTTAGCTGAACTCCTTCAGGGAGCTGAACCCCCACACCGCACAGAGGAGAGACGTCAGGCATGGAAACCAACTGGCTGAGCTGGGACTGAACCAAGCGGTGCTCCCAATCTGTCGCTGCTACTTAACAGTTTCTATTTATTACCGCGTGTGATGAAGGAGCCGATGCACATACCACGCACTCATCTGGAGGTCCCAGGACATCGGTGTGGAGTCAGTCCTCTCACCTCCACTTGGGACTGGGGTTCGAACTCAGGTCCTCAGGACTGTGCAGTAAGTGCTTTACTGGCTGAACCCTCTTGCCAGCCCCAACTGCTACTTTTTAAAATTATTCTCAGCAGCAGCATAGTACTAAGTAAGTTTCATTGTTCTCACTTTACAGGTGAGCAAGCCATCATTCTGGTGTCCTCCTCCGCTTCACTGGACAGGCCCTAAGAAGTGGCCAGCTAAGAGGCAGAACAAAGGTCTGAGTATCAGGCTCTCACACACTGTCTGCTGGGTAGTGGCCCCTTCATACATTTGTAACTCGGTTTTCTCATCTGTAGAATGGGAGTGTTTGGTCTAGAACCTCTAAGATCCCAGATGGGTCATTTCTAGTCCAGGTCCACACCCAGAAGCCCAGAACAGTCTAATGAACTTGGGTGGTAGGGGCAGGTGCAGACGTGATTGTCCAGCCAGGGGTGGGCTCAGCAGCCAGACACACAAAAACAACCAAATAAATCAGGCCAAGGAACTCCTAATCTTTCCCGGCTGTGCCTGCTACTGCTCACAGGGCCTGGAAGCAGGGCACCGCATGGCCAAGAGCGAGATCTAGCCAAGAGACTCGGAGTGAAGCCGGGCCATCAAGACTGCCTCTGCTCCCGCGGGGGATGCGAGAAAAGGCCCTCCGGACTGGTGACTCAGACCTCCCTGACCCCCTCCTGGGTGGGCACTTTCCAGCGCCTATGTCTATTTTTAGAACTGGCTCCAGGTCTGAGCACAGAATAGCAGGAAAGGGGGTGGAGGAAGCTTGAGACGCCGGAGCCTGAACAGCTCCTCCTTTGGGGCTCAAGCCTTGAGGCCCTCCAGCTGTCCACCTAGAAATGACAGAACCACGAGGGCGCAAGCGTCATCACCTATGGAGGGGGTGCAGCACAGGCACAGAGATGAGTCCCCTTCCGCCCTCCCACCAGGCCTGGCAGTTCCAAAGAGCTGGGTGCGGCCTCTGTTAAGTGGGGCCAGGAGCCTCCAGCTGCTGAGGTGTCTTGTCTATTGGACTGAAGGCCGTCTGGTGACTGCGCCGGCTAGAGTGAGAGCAGAGAGAGCTGCCAGGTTCAGGAACCCCGATCCCACCCAGCTGTTGGTCACGCCCCCAGCCTCACTTTAGCCACGCCCTTACTGACCACGCCCAGAACCGCTTTTGGCTTCCCTTAGGGAAGGCGAGTCTTCCTCTCCAGGACCTCACGCTAGGCCCCGCCTCCAACTTGGCCCTGCCCACCCCTGGTCCACTTTCCACCCTGTCCCAAGGTCTAGAGAGCTTGGATGCCGGAGCATGGGGCAGATCTGAGAGGAAGGAGCCCCCACCTTCAACCCCCGCCCCAGCCCCTCCACCAGGGCATTGGTTCAGAGAGGAAAGGCGTCGGATGTGGGGGATAGGAAGTCAGCAGGGGCGAGGTCATTAATGGGACACCTAAGGTATAGGACTCATCTGCTTGAGCCAGACAGACTTAGAGACTGGAGGGGCTGAGACAGCCCAGCCCTGAGCACAGGAACAACCTTGTATAGACAGACCCGGGGTGCCACAGGATCGCGCTTAGGCAGAGAGAGGTCTTTAGGCCGATGCCTCACCACTAAGCTGAGACCCCATTTCTGAGGGATGAGGGGAGCTGAACACTCGCGGGACCCGGCTTTTGGGAGGTCCAAGTCGAGGGCCATCCTTCTGGGGTGAGGGGCGGACGATGGGAGGCGGAGCCCGTTCTCCCGCACCATCTAGTGGGAAGTTGAGGAATCGCGGAAGACAGAAGGGGAGGAGGGAGGCGCTAAGCCTCCTCCCTCTCCCTCGATGTTCCTTGAGGACCTGCATACCACCCTTCAGGGGGATATCCTCATCAACAGGGTTTCCCTCACTGGAAACAGGAGCCATCTCATGGGTGTATTCCAGCTCCAAGCTCGGTCTGTTCCTTGTTCAGGATTACTTCCAACCTCCTTTCTGTCTATCCCAGCCACTGGTCCCCGAAGCACCTGCCAGCTGCTGCCTCTTCTCTTACTCTTGCCCCAGCTATTCCTGATAGACACACAGTGTTTCTACAACGGAAATCTAGCAGTGTAACTCTCGTGATTAAAATATCCCTATGGTTTCTCAGGGATCCAGATAAACTCCACACTTGGGACTTTAGTGGCCACTTCCCCATTAACCCCACCTTCTGCGGACTTCATCCCTCTGGTGGCTCCTTCTGTCTTTCCATCCCATCTGAGCACTCCCTGAGTTGGCCTAATCCTTGCCATTTGAGAGGCGAGCCTAATCCTTACCATTTGAGGGGTGAGCCCCCAGCACACCTCCACTGCTCACAGAGCAGTCTGCACCTAGGACTCCAGCTGCCCGTCATTCTGCAGGACAGCTTATGGAGATATCAATTGCTTTGCTTTTCCTGTCTTCCCCCTCCCACTTCCAAGCTGGTAGGCAAGGTCTTTGATTTTCCTAGCCTGGGGGAACTGTGCTGGGTAGCACACAGTGGCTGCTTGAAGTCTGATGGCTCCCGCCTACTTTTGAAAAAGCTGACCTTCTGGAAGCAGCTGTGCCAGGTGTTTTCAAGGGAGGAGCAGGAGAGGACAAAGAGAGAAGAGATTGGCAACTAGTTGCACAGGGAGCAGCAGGGGAGGGGGGGTACTGTGAGTAGAGATAGATGTCCTTGATAGATGACAAGGTGGAGGGGGGTGATGCACTAGGGGAAACTGGGGTCTGGGTATTGTGATACTGGCCTCACTTTCCCTAGGTGGCAGGGGAAGAGCTGGGTCAGTGACTCTCAAGAACCCCACAGGGACCAGCACAGCAGGCCTCTCCATGGGGCTAACACGAGCCAGGGCAGGAGGGAGCTCTTCCTCGGTGCAGGCAGGAGCATCCGATCCTTGCACGAACCTGTGGAGGAAGAGGGAGAGGAGTCCAGGGATGGTTGAGATGGAATTTCCTGCCAACTCCCAGGAAAAGGCTTAGAATGAATCAGATTGAAGGTTTTAAGAGAATATGGACACGGGGTATTTCTTGGGCCAAGATTCCTACCTTCTACACCTGCCTGTGTGTACCTCGGATACAGAGCTGAGACCACACGTGTTTCGTTCAGAATTGTCACCTCGGGGTCCAGCGTGGGGTCTGGCTTATAGTTAAGTGCTCAAAATGGTTTGTTGTTGTTGAATTCACTTTTTCTCAGTAAAGTCAAAAACCCAAGTCTGTTTTAGTGGTGTACACAAGGGTACCCCTATAGCCCTGCAGTGGGGTACATGAGGATACCCCTATAGCCTGCAGTGGGGTATGAGGATATCCCTATAGCCCTGCAAAGAAGCTAATACACAGTCCCCTCTCAGGGCCCACCAATCCTCCTGGGGTCGAAGCCCACCTCCCTCGCAGCCTGTCTCTGCAGCCCGCCCTCCATGCAGGCTCCTCTCCAGCCAAATGGCACTGTTTGCAATTCTCCAAACTTGCCAGGTTGTTTCATGCCTCCATGCCTTTGCTTATGCGGCATCTCCGCCTCTGGTGCCCTTTCCCCTCTCTGCCTGCTGAGCTTTCAATTAGTATAAGTTCAGCACAAGTCTCCCCTTCCCCAGCTTCTCTAACATTCTCCCCCTCCCTGCAAGGCAGAGCAAGACCCCCTCCTGCTCTGGAACCGATTGTTCATATCCATGTCTGTCTCCTCTGCAGGCTGTATATCCTGGGCTTCTCTGGTATAGCATGTCCTCTGTGCCCAGCATAGTGACATGGCTTTCTGTCCCTCTTGGACTATTGGTGTGACCTAAGCATCCCTCTGGCCTCAGTTTCCCTCTGTCTGCACAATGGAACTCAATGGTCCCTGGGTTACCTTCTTCCCTCATTTGAGCTTGGTGGTGATAAAATATAAAACCCAGTTCACCTGTGTCCCTGCAGGCCAACTGGAAGCCATGCATGCTCAGACATATAGATACACATAGCAAAGCACACAGCCACCTGGGAGCAAGCCCCTACTAAGCAGTCGCATGTGACCCACACATAAAAGTATGTGGTCTTCCGGATGCAGGTGTTTGGTCCTCCCAACCCCCAGCCCCAGTCAGCCACTGGCCTTGACAGTGAAAAATTCAGAAGCAGTCAGGGCTGCCAGTCCAGCAGCGAGTTAATATTCAAGGAGTGAGCCTTCTGCAATAGGCATGCCCTGAGGCTGGTGTCCTGTGGGGCTCCCCCTTTCTGAGGCCTGCAGAGGCTTTGGCCTCCTACCCCACCCACCCCAGCTGTAGACCCAGACACAGCCTGCCTGCAGCAGACCAGCTACCAAGACCCAGACCCTTAGCTCCATTTTCTTTCTGGGCACTTCCTTCCCAGTGTCTCCTCATTCCTTCATCAGGATTATCTCTGAAGTTCCTATGATGTGCTCCTCTGACCCTGTTCTTTACTCAGGAGCTCACAGGCCAGTGGGGGAGACAGGAAGAACATACTAGATATAATTTCATGCCAAAAGAAATAGTACTAAGGAAAGAGTAAAATGATGTGACTTTTTTTTCCACTGTGTAGCAGTTCTGGCTGTCCTGGAACTCATTTTGTAGTCCAGGCTGACCTCGAACTCACTGAGATCCACCTGCCTCAGCCTCCTGAGTGCTAAGATTAGCCACCTGGCTAAACGATGTGATTTTTAAAAAGTTGATCCAGGACCAGTGAAATGGCTCAGTGGGTAAGGGCATTTACTACCCAGCCTGACTTCCTGGATCAGTGCTGGAACCCATATTGTGGGCAGAGAGAACTGAGTCCCACAAGTTGTTCTCTGATCTCCACATGCACATAATGATATGTGCATGCTCACACACACAATAAATTTTATATATATACACATATATAATTGTTATTATTGTTCTTAATGATTCAAAGAGGGCAAGAGACAACCATGCACTTCTGGGAAACACTGTAGCTGTCATCAAGAGTATGTTAGGAGGCTAGAGAAATGGCTTAGTGATTAAGAATGTTTATTCTTACAGAGAACTCTGGGTTGGTTCCTAGCACCTGCATGGTGGTTCACAACCATCTGTAACTCCAGTTCCAGGGGATCTAGTGCCCTCTTCTTACCTCCATGGGTACCAGGAAGGCATGTAGTCCACATACATACACGCAGGAAAAACATTCATACACATAGAATAAATAAATCTTATGTATTTATCTTCTTTACTAAATTTTTTTCCACATGATATATTTTGATCGTATTTTCCTCTCTCCCAGTTCCCCTCAGATCCTCCCCACTTCCCCACCCACCCAACTTTATGTTCTTTTTCTTTCTCTTTCTTAAAAATAAGCAGAATAGGCCAGGCGGTGGTGGCGCACACCTTTAATCCCAGCACTTGGGAGGCAGAGATAGGTGGATCTCTGTGAGTTCGAGGCCAGCCTGGTCTACAAAGCAAGTTCCAGGACAGCTAGGACTGTTACACAGAGAAACCCTGTCTAAAAAAATCAAAATAAAATAAAATAAAAATAACAAAACAAGAAACACACAAAAATTCTACAAAAATGAAAATAAAAACAAACAAGGAAAGACCAATAAGACAAAAAGTGCCCAAACAAAGCAAAATGAGACAAAAAGTATCGTTGATTTTGTTCTGTGCTGGTTGGTCATCTACTCCTAGGGAATGGGCCTGCCCTGAAGTGTGGTTAATATACCCAGTAAAATTCCATTGAAGATAACTGATCTTTCCTTTGCCAGAAAGTATCAATTGCAGATACTTTCTTGGTTAGGGGTGGGACCCTGTGTCCACTTCCACCTCTCAGTCCTGAGACCTGTCTGGTTTGAACTTGTGTAGGTCTTGTGCATGCTGCCATGGTGTCTGTGAGTTCATCTATGCATCAGTGGAAGACACTGTTTCCTCGAAGCCATCCGTCACCTCTGGCTCTTGTAATCCTTCCACCTCTTTTTCCACATAGATTCCAGAACCTTGAGGGAAGGGCTTTGATGAAGACATCCCATCTAGGGCTGAGTGCTCCAAAGTCTCTCACTCTCTGCACGTTGTCCCGTTACGGGTCTCGGTGTTAGTTCCCATTTACTGCGGGAAGAAGCCTTTCTGATGAGAGCTGACTGGGCACTGATGTATGGGTAAAGCAGAATGTCATTAGGATTCTTTTTATTGTTATGTTCCTTTAGCAGAAGAATAGTATTAGATTTTACCTTAGGCCTATGACCTATCTAGTCTCAGTTCTTGGCCACTTTAGCAGTGTCAAGTATGTGTCCCATCTCGTGGAGTGGGCCTTAAAGCCAATCAGAACATCGTTGGTTACTCCTGCAACATTGGTACCACTATTGTGCCAGTGTGTCTTTACAGGCAGGTCACTGTTACAGATTAGAGAAATAGTAGGTGGGAGATATTGACGATCACCGTCCTCCTCAGGGAGTGCGCAGAGTACCTTTCAGTATCATGGACACTGGTCATTAGGGGAGAAGCTTCTCATTAGGCACCAGCTCGACGTCTCTTTGTTTAATGACATATGTAAGTCTTGTCTTCAGCAACAGCGCTTTACCACCAGGTTGTGGCGAGTAATAGCCTTGGCAATAGCCTGTGATGTTTGGAGTTTTCGTGGAGCCTCTTTGGCCAGTGACTCAACAAGATGTAACCCATTCCTGGCCCTGGAAGTTCTACTTGGTGGCATAAGATGTCTAGTTGTGGCATTGTCTCTTCTGCTATTTGATGACCCCATTTAGGTTCATTTCACATATGTATATATTTTAGGACACTTCTACAGTAGTAGACTGTAGAGAACGGTCTTGTTAAATAAGAAACACAGAGCCAATGCAGAGATGAAGGCCTAAGAGGTCAGAGCTAAAAACCTTACCCTTCACTGCTGCTGTTGTCCTCTTCAGCAAAGAGACCTACTTCCTGTCTGTCTTTTTTATAGACTTTCTATTCTGCCTTCTCATTGGTTGTAAACCCAACCACATGACCTCCTCGTCACTGCCTGTCTGTACAGACCTCCAGGTCTTCTATGGTTGGTATTGAGATTAAAGGCGTGTGTCTCCATGCTGGCTGTATCTTCGAACACACAGAGATCCGCCTAGCTCTGCCTCCCAAGAGCTGGGGTTAAAGGCGTGCACCACCGCCGCCCAGTTTCTGCTATGGCTTGCTCTTAGCTCTAACCCCCAGGCAACTTTATTTATTAACATACAAATAAAATCACATTTCAGTACAATTAAAATATCACCCTAGTAGATTTCCACACAGCTTTTCAAATGCCCTTTAGTATCTCTGTCCCTTCCCGTATTCCCCCATTTACCTTTCTCAACCATTCCCTTCCACATTTAATCTTCCTACTCTAGTTCCCCGCTGTCTCTCCAGGACAATGTACCCTAATTCCGCCTATTTGAGAGACCCTCTCCTCTCCTCTAGCCCCTTACTGGGTAACTCACCTCTGTGGTTATTCAGATTATAGTCCACAAATGGAAGGCTTGAAAGCTAGCATCCACATATAAGAGAAAATATATAATATTTGTCTTTTGGTGTCTGGGTCACCTCACTCAGGCTACTTTCTAACTCCATCCATTTACCTGAAATTTTCATAATTCCATTTTTCTTAACAGTTGAATAATATTCCATTGTGTGAGTGTATCACATTTCCATTACCATTCATCAGTGGATGGACATCTAGGTTGTTTCCAATTTCTGGTGGTTATGAATACAGCAGCAATGAACACGATTGGACAAGTGTCTCTGTAGTAGAATGTAGAGTCCTTTGGGTATATACCCAAGAGTGCGATAGCTGGACCTTGAGCTGTATCAATTCCCAGTTTCCTAAAGAACCAACGCACTCTTTTCCATAGTGGCTGTACCAGTTTGCACTCCCGCCAGCAATAAACAAGTGTTCCCCTGTCCCTGCATCCTGGCCAGCAGAAGCAGTCATTTGCTGTAAATATTTAAAAAACCAAAGAGCGGCCTGAACATGGTGACACACATCTGTAATTACAGAAGTTGGGAGGCTGAGGCAGGAGGATCACAATTGAGTTCAAGGCCAGCCAGGGTTACATAGTTTGACCTGTGTCCAAAACAACAAACTATCAGGAACCAGAGAAAAGGGAGATGTAGGAAGTCTTTGGAGCAGAGGATACAGCAAATTCAAAGGCCCAAGCAAGAGACAAACCATGAAACAAGTTCCAGGAGCAGCCAAAGTAGCCACAGTTGAGTCTGAGAAGAGCAGTAGACGCACTGGTGAGCAGTGGTGGGTACCAAGTCGTGCTGGGTCTCTTGGGCTGTGACAGAAGACTTACATTCATTCAAAGGACAATCAGAGGCCCCTGGGAAGACTACCTATGGCTTTCCCCAGCTTTCTCACCTTGGTATCTTTCTTAGAGACTGTATATTCCTCATCTCTGTGTTATCAATGCCCCACGTGTGGCCCAGCACAGACAATGTTTACCGAATGGCCAAGTCACATTCTCCCAGCACAAAGCTTGACTCAAAGGCCCAGAGTAAATCATCTGAGTTATTGAGGAGTCATTGGATAGCTCAGGACAGGGGTCATCTGGACCAGGTGAACACATGTAAATATCCTATCCATTTGGAAGAGTCTGGCCTTTCCATTCAAGGCCATAATGGAAGCCACACTAGCCCATGAAGCAAAGCAATTCACCTATCTGAAATAAAAATAACATCTTTGGAATTTTAAGTAACAAAATTCTGGATATGTTCATCACAGCATAATTTTATACATTGTGGCTGCCTGGCTGATGTGTTCCAAGTTGGACATAGACTGCACACTGAGTCACTCTGGGCTAGATGTCAGGCCTTGCCAGACAGTGCCCCCAGTGATATGGTGTTTCTCTGAGAGGCACAGCACACCATCTGATCCACAGACCTGACAAAAACAAAGTGGAGGGGCTGGAAATGTAGTTCAGCTGGTAGAGTGATTAACATGCCAGAAGGGGGTTCAATCCCCAGCTCCACATGGTAGCTCATACCTATAATCTTACTACTCCGGAGGCAAAGGCAGGAGGATCAGACGTTCAAGGTCATTTTCTGCTACCAGGGAACAGACATGGGTATGAGCAATCAGTTCCAAAGCAGGAGGGGTCTATGTAGTAAGATCAAAGCCTGTCTGGGCTACATAAGAGCCTGTGTTGGTGGGAGGTGAGAGCCCAGCCTTGAAGGGAGCTCTTGCTTCAGCCTCCTCCTCTTTCTTTTTCTTCCTTTTTTTTTCTGCTGTAAGCTCAATACTCCCTCCCACCAGTCTCCCCTCTAGAGAGACCCTCATTTCAGGGTCTTCATATGGATTCCACAGCATCATCTACTCTGTGTATGGACCCTAAGGGAATTAGACTCAAGTCCCCAGCTAGGAGAAAAGTTGACACACCCCCAACCCCCTTCCCAACCTCACTGTCCTCTCAGGAAACTCGGATAGGAAGCAGGGTGTCTCAGAACAGCACCCCTGTACAGGCCAGTGTCTCCCAGCCAACTCTAAGCTGAGCTGAGCCTCGACTGCAGTCTAGCAGCCCACCCCAGAGCAGGCAGTGAGTGGGATGAGACAAACAAGCCTGAGGAAGCAGAGGTGGGAGGGGGCTGCCGATCGATGGCATTAACATGGTGCCCAAATTAAATATTGACTTTCCTGGTTGACTCTAGGGACGCCTGGATTGATGGCTGGAGCTGTGCAGTGCCACCATGGCAGAAGGGGGCATACCAGCCTGGAGTAGGCACTATGGGAAGCTGAGGCCTGTGGGGAGGATTCCCCCTGCTCCTGCCTGCTTAGGAGGAGCAGAAGCAGAGGCTGCAGCGGGGGAGGGGAGGAGGACTTGTTCCTCCTTCTCATGGAGCCCAGCATCCTCCTCCTACAGGCCTTAGGCCCCAGGCTTTATCAATTGCCCCCACCCACAGTACTCCCTTCCTCCCCTCTCCAGGAACTGTGGCTGGCCTACAGCCCAACCAATGAGCTTAAATCGATCCCTGTGATGAGCCCCATTACTGGGTCTCGGGACCCTGCCTCAGCATGGTAGGGCTGGTTATTTCTCATTATGTAGGAACTTGGCAGGGAGTTGGGGGCGGGTGAACAACATTCTCTCCAGAGAATTCACCTTCAGCGTCCACAGCAGGCCTTGAGTTTTCTCTCCCCTTTTCAAAGCTTTGTGTCAGGAACTGTCTACATTGCTTTCATTTCTTCCCCTCCCACTTGCTCAATAACCCACTTCAACCCTGCCACATCACTGTCTCTAGCCCTCCTGGGTTCCAGCCCTGTGTGTCCAACCACCTACTTTCTCCTGATATCTCCCTTTAAGTATGTTAGTAACATGCCCAAATCCACGACTATCTTTCCCAAAGCAGTTTTTTTTTTTCTTTTTTTAGATTTATTACGTATACAAGGTTCTGCCTGCATGTATGCCTGCACGCCAGAAGAGGGCACCAGATCTCATTATAGATGGTTGTGAGCCACCATGTGGCTGCTGGGAATTGAACTTAGGACGTCCGGAAGAGCAGCCAGTGTTCTGAACCTCTGAGCCACCTCTCCAGGTCTTCTTGAGCTCCTAAGCCAGTGGCATGGTGGGTAAGAGAGCGGCCTGAGAGCCTCATCCTTCCCTTGCCCCACCCACAGAGAGGGGCATGCACAGAGCCCACCTTTCTCCCCAGCCGCAGTCCCTATACAGTTTCCTTCCAGTGGATGGCTTCCCTGCCTCTGCAGCCTCCTTCACTCTTTCTCCACCCACCCAGAGAACCCTGTTAATATGCAAATTTCGCCATGTTGGGCCTCTGTTCACATCCTCCTTGGCTTCCCACATTCTTCTTGCCCTACTCACTGAGCATGTGCCTTCAGGAATTAAGAGGTTGGTGTTCATACTGGAGCAGGTGGCCTTAAGGGAGTGAGAGGAGGAATATGGAGGTACTGGGGATTGGCTTTAGAAAACCCCAACATGGCCCCCATGAAGTAGCCAGTGTGGGCATGAGGAAGCCCAGAGAACAAGGAGTCCAGAGGCAGAAGTCAGCAGCAACTGCCATAGGTCTTCCCTCAGGCCACCTAATTTCCTTTTAATTGGTACCTAATGAAAGAAAATTAAACCCAATTGAGTTTTAATGTGTGCATTCAAACACCAGCCCCAACTTGTTTGCTTTCTTCCAGGATCTGGGGTTTCAGGTGAAAGATAGGGTGAGGGCTAGGAGAAAGGGTACCTTGCCCACCCCCAAGGCAGTCAGATCCCAGCTGCAGGTGTCCTCGGGACTGTCTCCTACATTCCCACACCACCTCTGCCCCTTCCCAGATCTCCAGGACACCAGATTCCATGAGCACTGACTTGGCACTGTGTTAGGAATTTATCCTACATCACCTCCTGGGACCCTCCCTGGTTCCCAGTGGGGACTGTCACAGTAAGGCTCCTCCTTTTCAGAGGATACCATTTGGACTTGCCCAGATACCACATGGGCTTGCCCAGATACCATATGGGCTTGCCCAAAGGTACTGCCTCTGTTCGGACTACGCTATGCTGCACCACATGATGGCCACCAGCCACATGTGGGTACTGAGCATGTGTAGTATGGCATTGAGATGTATGACATATGCACACGAGAATCCAAGTATGAAAAAGGATACATGAGGCAGAGGACTGTGAGTTCAAGGCCAGTCTGAGTTATGGAGCAAGACCCTGTTCTGACTAAAAATAAATAAATAAAAGCCAACTTCCTTGGTAATTTTTATATTGATCTTATATTTTTAAAAAGGGTGTTTAAGCAAGTTATAATGGCACGTACCTGTAATTCTAGCACTTGAAAGATGAAGACATATGAAGATCAGGAGTTCAAAGCCAGCCTCAGCCTTTCAGCAATTTTGAGACCAGCCTGAACTACCCAAGACTATGTCTCCCCCCAGAAAAAATTCATAATTTTAATATTTTGTGTTAAATATATAGTTACAGTTATTCTCAACCTTTTAAACCTTGTCTTTTCAGACAGAGTCTCATTTTTTAGTCCAGGCTGGCCTGGAACTATGTAGCCTAGGCTGGCCTTGAACTCATGGTAATCTTGTCTCAGACTCTGTGGGGCGATTACAGGTGTGGGCCACCATGCCTGGCTTAACTTTAAAAAAAATTCTTTAAATGGCTATCTGAAAATTGTAAACATGATGTATCATTTCCAGGGCCTTCTCTCAGTGGAAGAAGGCATGGTGTGTCTGCCATAGGAGCCTGACATCTGCAAGGTAAGGACAGGTGCAGATCTCAGAGTGCCTGCTGTCTTGACCTACGGAGTCCTTTCAGCACCATGGGCAGCACCCCACGAGGGGTAGTGAAGATCCCACAGAGGTCCAAGGATTGCTAAAGGAGCATTTACTGCCTACAAAACATTCCCCAACTTCCCTCCTCACTCCTACCTCCCACCACTCAACACTCTACCACTGAGCCACCCTCCAGCTGGTTAGAATGCTTGCCTAGTATTCGCAGGCTCTGGGTTTGATCCCTTTCAAAAACTGTAGGGTGGATGAGGAGAGCAAGGCTCAGTGAGCTCTATGAATTCTGTCCTTTATTGTTTTTGGTTTTTCAAGACAGGGTTTCTCTGTGTAGCCCTGGCTGTCCTAGAACTTGCTCTGTAGGCCAGGCTGGCCTCAAACTCACAGAGACCTGCCTGCCTCTGCCTCCTGAGTGCTGGGATTAAAGATGTGTGCCACCACTGTCCGCAAATTCCATCCTCTTAAAAGTCTGCTGAGATCTGCTTTCTGTTCCTTGACTGAGTGCACATGCCTGAACCAGGTGGATGCACATGGTAGCCATTCTGTGTGACCATGGCAACAGTAACAATGCACACAGGCTGTAGGGGCCCAATGAGTGGTGTTTGCTGAGCCCAGGGGCTCAGGGACAGTGTCACAGTCACAGACAGGAAGAATGGAGTTTGCCAATTCAGTAGGTAAGAGGAGAGGTGGCAGGAAAGGCAGGGAGGTGAGAGAAAGGTCAGGAGAGATGGGAAACAGCCATGTCCCTAAGGGCTTTGCCTTCTCGGCTGATCCTCAGACCACACATGGCATTGCACTGGGCAATGGACCACCAGATCTGTGGGGCCATGTATGTGAAGAACTGGAGACTGGAGGCAAAGAACATGAGGATGATGAAGGGACATCCAAGTCCAGGAAAGAAATGCAGAGTGTTAGAAGTCAGCGCAAATGGACTGGCCATCAGGCCAAGGATGGGAGCTCAAGTCTGGCTGGACATCTGGTTTGAGTGGCAGCATCCTTAAAAGCTCTGGGTTCAGTCTCCAGTCTCTCCCTTCAAAACAAGGGAAATTCAGACAATGTCCAGTGACCTGCCCAAGGTCATCAGGCAGGCCAGTGCCTGTGGAAGTGGGGACTGGGGGTGAGGCAGGGCACAGCCCCAACCTAACAAAGCTCAGCCCCTGCCCATGGACCTGGTAGGTCTCAAAACTGTCAGGAGCCTCTGCTGGCAGCTGTGGCTGCTGAGGGAGCAGAGTCAGCATGGTGGACCCAATTTCAATGAGAAGAAAGCAAGCATGGAGTGGGGGGATTGCACCTCACAGATCAGCCCCAGAGAGCCCACAGGAGGTGACAGCTGGTTCAGCCCAGGGCTGGAAAGGCAGGAACAGGAGCAGAGGGAAAGGCAGTAAGAAATCCATTAGAGGTGGCAGGGGGTAGCTGAAGAATGTGACAAGGGTGTGAAGTGGGATCTGCTGGCACAGACACGGGAATTTGTTTGTGCAACCCTATCACCCCCTTCTAGGAACAAGCATCCCCTCCCCACCCCGCGGACTTTGAGACTAGTTTCCCTCACCAGGGCTCCTAAAGAGGCTGCCAATCACAGTTCCTGGGACGAATCAAAATTTTTCTTTCCTTGGACATTTTCTAATTGGAATTCCAGAGAAAAATTTCTTTCCCTTTGGGGCCAAGGCAGAGTGATGGCAGGGGAAGCCTTGTTTAGCCCAGGAGGCAAGAAAAAACTACCTAAGAGAATGGAGCAAGCAGGGAGGGAATGGAGCTCTCTGAGACTCAGCCCATCACCCACAGCCAGCCTTCTACACCCACGTCTGTCCTTGTCCTGTGTGTGTATTCCAGAGTGAGCAAAGTTCCCTGTGCCTCACTGGCTGATACTAGGTTCTACGTCCTTTCCACCACATCCCAATTAGTCACTCACAAGCTGTGAGAGATTGGTTTCCTCCTCCTCCCCTACCTCCCTTGGTGGCCAGGGATCAAACCCAGTGTCCCCGTAAGCTGGGGGAGCTGGGAAAAGCCCCAAATCTCTGAGCTTCGATTTCCTCATCTGTAAAACAAGGAACTTAAACACTTGTCTGGGACTCAATCAGAGCCCCCAGTGAACACTTTGTATAACTGAACCCTAGGGAGAGGACAAGGTACTAGGGCTAGAAGCACAGTCCTGGGAGGACCTATTCCCACACCTCCTCTGACCAGGACCTACTTCAGGCAGGATTCCAATGGGACTGAGAAGCCTGTGCTGAAGCCTGCAGAATGGAAAAAGTAGTCCACACCCTTCCTGTAGCCAGTTTGAAGCCATCAGGTGTGATAACCCACCCCAGTGGTCAGTCCTTTCTTCCTAGATTCCCATTCCCTCAGCTCCCCCAAGGGCCTAGATTTGTGTCTCAAGAGCCCCTAAGGGTCCAGAGGTAGGCATGTTACTAAACGACCAGGCTAGCAAGCAATGTCCGTAGCCACTGCTGCATCTTTAGCTCCTGCAAGAATCCTAGCATGCACCACGAGACCTTCCACATGCTGATCCCATGCCCCCTTGTACTGGTGCCCAGGAACTCGGACGCGTGAAGAATACAATCTAGCAACGAGCCTCAGAGCCCCGCCCTCCAGCACCAAACTAGCCTTGATTTCCCAGCCACAGCCCCATACCACACCAGAGGCTCCACCACAATCCAGCTCCTCACAGCTCCACTGCAGCTGTGAAGGTAACTCCCAAAAAGCTGAGCTAAAATGCTACCTCCACCAAGCCTGGGTGTGAACACAGGGTCTGCCTTTGACCGTGGCCCTGAGCACATCACTTCCAATCTCTTAACTTCATTTTGTATCCACAAAATGTGCAGACTTTCCAGCATGGATGCTTCGAAGAATTGGGGACATGTGTGTGGTGTTCCTGACACTCCTGTCCCCTGACGATAACCCAGTGCAAGCAGCCTGGGCCCTGCCCCAGTGAAAGGCAGCCATGTCTGGGACAATCACTCAGTCACCATCCCACACTGCCCAGATCAAGTAAGGGGTTGTACAAAGTCAGGCTCAGCATGCAGCTAGCCCCTCTCAGTCAGGCTTGGCCTGACCCCATTACACAACTACAGAGCTAGAGGAACAAAGTTGGGGTCTCAGGCCTGGGTTCGGCTTAGGAGCGGCACACAACAGAGCAGCCAAATCCACAGAGTGAAGTTTATTCCCAACAAAGTTTCCCTCCCCCCTCCCCAGCCCAGGACAGGGACAGACAGGCTGGGGCAAAGAAGAGGCTCCAGTGGGTGGCTGAGGGACCTCTGAGAACAAAGAGGGGCCCTGGCCCCCAGGTCCTGCCAGTCTGGCTGCCCCCAGCCAGGCTGAGTCCTCTGCACCTCCTGCCCAGCCTCGGGAGGGGGAGGGGCGCTGGCTCCTGGTAGTTCCAAAGTGGAGTGTGAAAATAGATATATATTTCTGTGCAGTGGGCAGTCCGGCATGGCACTCACACCTCTGTCTGGAAGTCGCCGTCTGGCGGTTCTGTGGGCTCCCAGGCTGCTGTCCGGTGCAAGGCCAGCCGTTCTCGGGGCTTGGGGGGCAGTGAGCCCAGTGTCATAGATTTGAAGGTGCTCCAGCTTTGATGTCTCCTGTGCTGGGACAGGCCAGGGCGTTCCCCAGGGCTGGGTTTCTCCTGTGGAAGGAGCAGGGTGAGCCTGTGGTACCCTCTCATCCACCGTACAGAGCCAACCAAGGAAGTCCCAGGAGGGTTGACACTGCCCAGTGTCACCCAGTGGCCAGGTGTCAGGCTAGCTTCTGAGCCTTACTGACTGCTACTGCAGTGGTATTCCTTTTCCAACTGTGGGGGACCCTGTTAGTGTCTGCTTTCTGTGGCACCTTCCCACCCCCATGCAACCCTAAAACCGCTGCTTATGGCAGGCAGGCCCTTGGTAAGGCAAGCTGCGATTACCCAGGCAAGTGAGGAGAGCAGGACAGGAGCCCCTCAGAGCCCGCCCCCCCCCCCCCCCCGCCTCCGCCCAGGAGCACTTGAGCAGTCCATGTTCCACTCTGCCCAAAGACACACTCTTTTTTTTTTTTTTTTGTTTTTCGAGACGGGTTTTCTGTGTATCTTTGTGCCTTTCCTGGAACTCGCTTTGGAGACCAGGCTGGCCTCGAACTCACAGAGATCCGCCTGCCTCTGCCTCCCGAGTGCTGGGATTAAAGGAGTGCGCCACCACCGCCCAGCCAAAGACACACTCTTATCACATCTCCTTCTACCAATAAATAGGGACTATGTGTCAGGGCCCCACCTCAGGGACCATGCACTTGGCGCTATGGGCAGGGGCAGCAACAGAGGAGCCCTCACCTTGGCTGAGGACTGGCTACGGTAGCGGTCAAAAGTGTGGAACTTCTGGTTGAGTTCATGGTAGAGTTCCGAGTGCCGTTTCCGGGTGTGCATCACCTTCTAGGGGCCACTTGGGAGTCAGAGGAGTGCTTCTCTGGGCAGCACTGTAGACACCCCTCAGTCCCCTCTGCTCTGGGCCTGCTAGGCCCTCTGGGGCAAGGCTAGAGTGTGTTCTTGTCTGTCTGTCTGTCTGTCTGTCTGTCTGACTCACTCTCTCTCTCTCTCCCTCCCTCGTTCCCTCCCTCACCCCCCCCCCCCCCAATTTCTGCTTCAGAGTAATGGGTGTGAGCAGAATAGTGGGGGAGTTGCCAGGGAATCCAGAGGCTTGGTGACCCAGGATTGGGCTGTGCAATGGGACTTGGGGTACTTTTAGGAATCGACCTTCTGGGGACACACCCCCCTCCCAGCACCAGCACTCACCTCAAAGTCCAAGTCTGAATACCGAAGCTTCTTTCGCTACGGAGCAACAAGCAGGCCATGAGAGAAGAGCTTTGCACGGGGACCCTTGGGCCCCAGGCACCTTCCCCCACCCAGACCCTAGAGTTGAGAATCGTTATCTTATGGGCTAGCCCTTGGGGTCACAGCAAGCACAGCAACAGAGGTCTGCAATGCACACACGTGGGGAGATGTGCTGCTCAGAGCACACACGTGGACGTAAACACAGGTCAGCTGTGAAGAGGCAGGATACCACCATATAGGACCATACAGCCCACGCTTGCTGTCTGTGCCCTGGATTCTAGCCTTCTCTCCTGCCCCATATGCCCTCCCCTCTCCTTGGAACCCTGCACTTGCCCTGCAAACAGAATGTTGGGCTTTCCATGCCCAGCCTATCCGCCCCCACCTGGCCTCTTTTGGCTCCTTGCTTCCTCATGCTCTTCTGGCCTCACCTGGCCAAGGCCACCTCCAAGGCCCCAACAAGCTCAGTGACAGCCAACACCACTCAAGGAGACCTCAGAGTCTTAGAATGCTGGGATTGAGAGGACTCGTGCGACCCAGGCCAACTGTCCCCGTGAGATGGGGAAACTGAGACCCAGGAAGGGAAGGGAATGGACTGGCTGCTTGGTCCCAGACCCTCAGAGGTGATGCTAAGACTGTGATGTGGATTTCCCCAACCTGACTCTACTCTCTTGATTTTCCTCCTACCTTCCCACCTTCTCTGCCTCCGCCATGCACCCTGCCTCTCCATCACTTGCCCATCCCTAGCTACATCTCTTTCTACAGGTAACGGCTCCACTGTCCCTACCCACAGTGCTCCAGAGGCATAGCAGACCCACGCCTGTACCTCCAATGGGCCCATACTATTCTGGACACCACCTTTGACCCCTCGCGCTTCTGCCACATTTATTACTACCTCCCACACAAGAAGGCCACCCGCCCGGCCAGCACTGGGCCCTCCCCAGTGGTCCAGCCATGGGCAGGTGCCCACAGAACAAAGCCTACCCCAGCGCTAAGCACACTGCCTCCCCATCACTGACGTTATCTTTTCTGTCATCTTGGTGAACGCCTTCCTATTTGTTGCCATCTGTGGCAGGAGCAGGCACCAAATGTTCAAGGAACATTTTAGGCACAGAGCTAAACTTGTGACCCCTCTAGCTGCTAACTTAATTGTCTTTGTGCAGAGGACAGGGAGCAACTTTTCCAGGCTAGACACAAGCAGCTAATTGTGTACAAGCTGCAACTCCAACCTCTTTCCTTATCCACATCCCCCTCATTCCTCCAATTAGAGTTCTAGAATGTCCTGGAGTTCTACTTTGGGTTTCTACTAATCTGCGTGTTCCCAGGGATGGTCTGCAGGGGGCAGGCCAGAGGAAACAGGGGGGCTACCATTTTCTCATTAGAGGTCCAGGGCAGCACCCAGGGCCAATTTCTGTGCTAACAGCATCTCCCAGTTTCCCTGCACTTTCTTCTTAGCCTGCACACAGGAATAAAAGGCTTGTATCACCCCGTTCTCCAAACAATAATACAGAGGAGGTCTCTGTACTACCCCACTTTACACACAAGGAGGCCGAGGCTCAGAGAGACCATGCAATGTGCTCAGCATCGAGATGCTGGTCAGCGAGTCCACACCAGACTCGGATCCACATGCTGCAGAGGCCCAGGCTCAGCCTCTTCCTTACCCATTGGGCACCTGAGAGTTACCCACAGTTGCCTTCAGAGAGGGCTCATCCTGACCAGTCACCCCAGAGGGGGTACCAGAGCACTAGTAAGTGAATTCATGAAGCTTCGCCCATTTGAGGCATTCAGACACTCCAGAGTTTCCTTGGAGCTGAGTTCTGTGAGCCCCAGGAGAAGGAGGGATGCACATGGTATGCGCTCCCAGTACTTCTCTGGGGGAGGATAACAGCTATCCCTTCCTGGCTGCAGCCTATGACTTAGACATGGTCTCAGGCATACAGTAGGTAGACTCTCCCTCCCCACTCTCCACAGCCCCTCACCTCAAGGGAGCCCAGCTTCATGGTGGAGCCAGGCACAGTACGGGGCATGGTCCGGCTGCGTTCCCCTGGCTCAGGTACTTGGCGGGCGCTGGGTGTCGGTGGTGGTGGTTGGAAGGTCATCCCATATGGGTTCTGGAGAGTCCCATAGGCAGGGCCCAGCCCTAGACCTGAGTGCTCCACAGACAGGAAGCTGGGGTAGCCTTCAGTGTGGGCCAGCGTCTTGGCAGCCCGCCGGGGGGTCCCCTCAGGCCGGGCCCTTGGGGCCTCCTCACCCCCTGTGCCCCCACCGCCAGGCTGCAGGCTCAAAGTCCGCCGGGGTAGCACCATGTAGTCCCCCTCAGAGCCTGGCTCGCTCGGCCGTAGCCATGTAAGGTCCAACTGCCGTAGACCACCCTCCCCGCACATGTATACAGGGTTGGTCTCTTGGGGGGGTGGTGGCTCCCCTAGACCTGGTGAGGCCGCCATGGGCACTAGGATGTTCCCAGGCAGTGGCGAGAAGCTGAGGCCACCCTCAGGACCCACGAGACAAGACTTGGGCTCCTCATCCTCATCCAGGGACAGACGGGACAGAGTGCCGGTGATGGTGGACGGATTGCAGGTGTTGACCTCCTTGAACAGCACTGGGGACGGAAGTGGAAGGGAGAGGTAAGCCCGAAGGGACAGAGACCCTGTGACGCTCTTGCCCAGGTTTGGGCGGGTACTAAGCTTCCACGCTTGGGCAGTGAGGGAAACTGATTTCTGGGGAGGTGGTTGGTATTCTCTAACATACAAGAGGGACCCAGGAAGACAAATGGCTCATGGGCCCAAGGGATGGAGGTAGGAAAGCCAAGGCTGAGTTCCCACGAGCGCCCTGGTCCGTGACCTAACTTTTACTCCACAGCCCCAAGGCTGTCAAAGGGCCTTGCTCTTCCCTATTCCCCAGGAAGCATATACCTTAGAGAAAGAACGGGAAAGAGATGCCGGGGAAAGCCAGTGAAGTGACGGAAGAATGTAGTAGCCAACATACACCAAGGCCCCTACCGTAAACTCGGTGTCCCGTAATTCACATAGGCCCTAGGCCTTCCAGGAGCCCCTAGACAATGCTATTTTCTCCTTACTAAGTATGTACCTGAGGCTTAGAGAGGGGAGGTTTTTGCCCAGAGGCAAGTGGTAATTGGCCTTCCCAGATGTCAATCTGTCAAAGCAGGACACTACAGTGGTCCCCATCGGGGCTGCTATGGCAGAGTGTGGGGCTCCTGTCTTAGCCATGCCTAGGGCTTCTTAGCTCAACCCAACAGACTCACCTGTCTGACAAGCCAGGTCCACATCCTTTTCAAAGTCTGACTATAGGTCGAGAGGGAGAGAGCGGGTTGGCAGAGGGAGGAGAGACATGTCAGGGTTGGGGAGGCTCAGGCCCCTCCCCCACCCAGCTCCTCATTCCTCTCTGGGCGCCACCCAACAGAGCCTCAAACTGTAGAGAGGAAGCTGAAGGAGGAGGATTTGCCCAGTGCCACCCCGAGTCAACAGCTGAGCCTGAATTAAAACCCAGGCTGTTCCCTTCCCGTCTCAGATGGGATGCGGAAGGTAAGGAGCTCATGGCAGGAGGGGTCTGCTCACTCACCAAGATCTGCAGCTGCCCGTTCTTGCACGAGTCAGGGGAGTCTTCACTCTCATCAGCCCGACACACACCCATCTGGCACTTGACCACGTCCTGGACCTGGGAACAGGAAGTACTTGCTGGGCCTGAGGCCTCCATAATAACGCCACCACAGTGGGCTGGGTCTCCCACCCTGGGGTACCCAGAAGGAGACACAAGCATCGAGCCTGAAGGCGATGCCACCTGGACTGAGAAGTCACAGAGGAGGAGCTAAAGAAGGCCCAGGCCTTCAAGGCTACCCAAGTTAGAAGTGCCCACACCAAGGGCCTGAAGCACCCTGGTCACCCTGTACCACACAGTGGGGAGAAGCCACAGCTCAGCATGGGGTGGGCACTCGAGACAAGCCTGGGCACCTCTCGGCGCAGGAAGCAGTGCACAGCAGTGATGACGAAGCCTTGTGCAGAGTTGAACACAGCAAAGAGTGCCTGGAAGAGGACCGAGCGGCGGTCTGTCATGGCCAGGACAGCAGACATCCAGGTAAGCGCCAGGAGAGGCAGGACCACGCAGGAACTCCAGAGTGAGGCCCTGAGAAGGACAGCAGCAGAAAGTTTGTCAGAGTGACACTCTACAGGACAGGGTGGCAGGAGCCTGGGCCTCTACTCAGCATGGGGACCAGCAGGGACCCAAACTCCAGGATCTTGGGAGTGTTTCCAAGCAGAGAGGAGGCAAGGAACTGGAGGAAAAACAGGACAAAGACAGAATTACAGGGCAGGGGCCATGAGGGGTAGGAGGGATGGACACACAGACACAGTGGGACTGAGCAGGCGCAGGGGTGATATTGGGAAGCAAGGGTGAAGACGGCAGAGGAAGAGGGGCAGACAGGGGCAAACACGGGCAGCTTCGGGCCCAGCTTGCACAGAAGCACCTTGGAAGCTTTGGAAAAAGACACAGGTCAGAACTACACCCCCAGAGACCCCAAGACAGTAGGCTGGAGAGAAGGAGAGGAGGAACAAAGAAAGATGGCCGCCACAGTAAAAGGAGTATGAGACAGACCCCCAGACAGGAAGACCGAACAGGCAGAGCACGTGGATGGCACCACAGCGCAAATCCATGCAGAGAAGTCGGGGTCAAGCCCAGCCAGCTTGAGGCTTGGAGGAACCTCTGGCTCCTGGTGGTTGCTCAGAACCCAGGGCAAAAGGATCCCAGCTGGGGTCAGAACCAAGCCTATGCATCCCTGGCCCCCTTGCAGAGACAAAAGGCAGACCAACAAGGATGAGGCCAACGGACTGTTCTCCAGCCCCAACAACTGCTATAGCCCATGAGGAAGAAGAGATGGAAGCCCACTCTGCCCCATCCCCAGAACCCCCAGCGGAGGTCAGGCACAGCTCCAGACAGGGCAGGGTGGGACCACTCTGCAGAGACAGCCAGAGGCTGAGGCAGAAAGATGGGCAGGCAGGGGGCCAAGACCTGTCCTGTGAAAAGAGGTTCAGGGCTGTTGAGCCAGGCAAGGTTGGGGTGGAGGCACAGTGTCTCTGAAGCCCTGGAGGCGGAGCCAAGAGCCAGAGAGGCTCTAATCACAGTAATAAGAGCTGTCATTGATTAACAGGCAATTCTCTGCCAGGCCCTCCACTGAACACTTTACATAGATTATTTCAAATTGTGATCAAAACAACTCCAACAAACAGGCCCGGGGACTAGTGTCCCAATTGACAGATGAGGAGACTGGAGTGTGCCCAGCTGGACAGGGAGAGAGGAGCTGGGACACAAACCCAGCTTGGCGAGCAGACTCTGAGGCCTACACTTTGATCTGCTGGTTTAGCAGACTGGGCACAGGGAGGTGGTAGCCCAAAGCAGAGGAAGCTCACTGCTCCTTGAGTATCACGGAGCTCTGCAATGATGGCACCAGCCGCCTCCACAGGCCCCCTGAGGTGTGTGACGAAGCTGTGCCCTTTCTGGTTGGGAGGACTCAGGTGGACATCCAGCCCTGAGAGGAGGGTTGGGCCCGAGGTCTTTCTACTCTTGCAGAGCTGGGGTTTTAAGATTCCTAGCTGCTAGGTCGGGGTGTCTCAAGATCATTGTCTTCCTCCATGATTCTCTCTCTGATGGTGAGATTCAAGGCCTCTGAAACTCAAGTCAGATTCTCTGACGGATAAGAGTGTGTTTCAGTCTCCTAACACTCTCAAGTTTCTGACTGTTTGTTTGAAGGTTCCACTATTCTAATTTGAAGGTTGAATAGCTCAAAAATTCTAAGGGCCTAAGATTCTTAGGGCCTTCGGGCGGTGGTGAGAGGAGGGGGAGGAGTCTGCAGCTGTGCCTGTGTAGAAAATTAAGCCAGAACAAGGACAGGGACCAGAGGGAAGGGTGAGCAGAGTACCACAGCAACTTGTGGAAGACGTCACTCCCATCACCCTCAACCACCTCAGACCTGAACTCCAGAGAGCATGTAGCAGTTGGGGGTGGGGGGCGGGCGAGGGCAGGGCAAGCTCTCCAGGACACTGGGCTGATATACCTCCCAATCCCCACCATGGGCACTGCCCTCCCATTCCTTAGCCCCTGCCCGCCCCCACCGCCCCCCCAGGGGGCACGACTAACATGGCATTCCTGGCCGAGGCTGAGCTGAGCAGGGGGCTGGGGACCGCTCCACACGCTGAGCAGGGAAGGAGCAGGCTGGCCCAGGGGCACCGCTCCGACCTCGGGGGGGGGGGGCAGCACAGACATGGGAGAAGGGGGAGACACGTGGGAAGCCGGGAGGTGGGCAGAATGAGCCCCGAGAAGGGTGGGAGGGGAGGGCAGACGAGAGAGAGAGAGCTGGGTTAGGGTGGGCGAGGGGCTACAGCGGAGCACTCGGGTGCCCACCTTGCCTGCACCCTTGATGCCCCAAGGTTGGGGAGCCTGGGTTGGCATCAGCAAGCCCTGAGTCTCCGAGGTGCACTCGGCTCCCCCTCCCTGCACATTTCCCAGAAAGGCCGAGTTGCAGAGACCCTCCCCTTACCCGGCCCTCTGCTTCTTAGATTTGTCTGACACGCCATCTCGAGCCATGAGCTTGTTGAAGACGATGATTCCGATGAGCATGTTCACCTGGGGGCCCGGTGGAGCCGAGTGGGGAAGACAGGATCACCAGGTGCCCTCAGGGCAAGGACACCCCCAGGTAGGAGCTGGAGGTCAGGGAGAAGGCAGAAGGAACCGATGACCCCCTGGGGCCATATCCCTCCCCGGATGCTGAAGGGGCACGTACCAGGACAATGACTGCAGCTGGACCCACAAAGGCGTAGAGCAGGCCACCCTCCAGGGAAAGCCAGCAGCTGGGGCAGGGGAGAAAAGAGGCAATCAGACACCCAGCAAGCTTTTCCTCCCTTTATCCACCACCTCAAGCCCTAGGCAGTCATGCCCACATCACCAGTCGATACTAAGCCTCCATCCAGTCAAGGAGAAACACAGCCATGTCATGATGAGTCTCTTTCCTCTCCCACAAAGATTCACATCAGGACCCCACAGAAATAAAAGTAAGCTGACCCCTGAGTGCAATGGTGTTTAGAAATGACCCAATCCCAACATGTCCTTTTACAGCCAGGGAAACTGAGGCTCAGAGATAAGGAAGTTTACCCAAAGATCTGCAGTAAGCACAGGTCAAGACCTCAGCCTGGGAAGACCTAATGCCCAGTCCACTTCCTCCAACAGACCCACAGAGCCCTCCACCCCCACCCTCACCACAGGAGGCACACGTACTAGCTGGATGTACCATATCCTTTGGTGCGTGTAAAGCCGACAGACACAGCCACCACCAGGGCCGGCAGACCTGAGGAGTTCGGGGGTCACAGGTAAGAAGGCTGCAGGTGCTCGGAGGGGACCCTCCCTATCATCCTCCAGCCCAGCTGACCCCCATCCCCAGAGAGCTGGTCCAGGTAGCACCTCCCCGGCTTCCCCGGCCACTCGAGGCCCAACAGCAGAGTCCAGCACTGGCCTTGCTCACCCCAGCCCAGGCAGAGGAAGCGCTTGCGAACCAGGCGGGTGCGCATCCGCCCGATGACAGCCAGATAGGACTGCCAGGCCTCTGTAAGCACCCAGCAAAAGGAGGACAGAAAGAAGAAGTGCAGGAAGGCAGCTGTCATGGTACACACGCCCTGCAGGGAGAGGTAACAGGAGGGAGTGGCCCTGAGCAGTGGCCAGGGTGGGAGCTACCAACTTCCCACACTGACTGCTGGGCCTAGGCGCTGCATGGCCAGCCGCCTACCTGAGCCCGCACCCCCCCCCAAGAGCCCTGCCAGGCACCCCCGCCTTCCTGCACCCACACACAGCACGACACGGGCCTGGTGACATGCACACAGCACTAGGCATCCGGGGAGGCGGGCAGGCAGGCCACCCACGCACAGACAGGAGCACTTGCCACGTCATGGCCGAGCAAAACCCCACACCTGGCTCTCTCAGTGCTGGCTGGCACTGGGCAGAGAAGGCCAAGGAGGGTAGGAGGGAGAGTCAGCATGGAGCATCTGCAGGCAGATGGCGGCGACAGAGGACTCACAGACAAGAGGGGGGGTCTGATGCCTCCCGCCCAACACACATGCACTCAGGCACTCATGCACACATTCACTGATGTATACAAACACTCATTACTGAGTACACACACACCAACGCCTTCAAGTATGCCTGCACACTACACACACACACCCTCACCAACATGGGTCTCATTACATCCATATCCATCCCTCAGGCCATCCACACAAACATCTACCCTCAGAGTTAGAGAGATGACTCAGCGGTTGAGAGCACCGGCTGCTCCTCCAGAGGACCTGGGTTCAATTCCCAGCACCCACATGGCAGCTCACAGCTGTCTATAACTCCAGTTCCAGGGGATCTGACACCCTCGTACAGACATACATGGAGGCCAAAATACCAAAGCACATAAAATAAAAATAAATAAACCATTAAAAACAAACCCACCCTCACTTGCAGGCACTCGCCACCTTCACCCGCTCCTTGGATACCCCTCCCCACACACACCCCCAGGAGCCTGCACCTGCCTTGCTCAGCACCCGGGACTGGCCCACGAGGATCAAGATGTTGGAAGCCAGGATGGACAGGCAGAAGTTCAGCAAGATGATGGAGCGTTCTGACTTTATAAACCTGACAGGGCACAGTGGGCAGAGGCAGAGACATTGGCTGCCTGCCTAACCCTGGAGAGCTGGCCACCTCCCATCCTGCTCAACCTCCGACTTACCTCCAGAAGGCTGCATAGATGGCAAGCAGTGTGAGCAGGGCCATGCAGGACACTGCACAGCCGATCACCAGGGGAACCGAGGGAGCACCTGCCAGCTCCAGGGTCTGTGGGAGATGGGTTGCCGGGAGAGGGCAGAGGTAGGGCACCCAGTCTTCCCATCTGATGCAAGCAGGCATGCTCCTCACGTGCAGAAGGGCACACGTGCACAGATGTATTTACACTCAGTCACCCACACTCTTCCAGACACAAGCCGATGCACGCACATACCCACATAGGCACACAGGCTCTCACTCACCCACCGCCATACACTCCTGCGCAGGCATTAGGACTACGAACGACATCAGACCCCCGTCCTTGTGCGATCCCACAAGCACATCTGTACAGAGCCACATTTGGGGTCACCCAGAGGCCTGGACGAGCCCCGGCACCTCTCTCCCACTCACCAGGTCCTTGGGTGGCTGAGCCAGAACAGCAAAGGTGGACAAATGTTGACACTGGCAGCGGGTGTGGGCTGCCTGGGTCTCCAAGGTCTGGCAGTTCTCCGTGTTCCAGTCCCCTGAGCTGGCATCTCTTGGATGAGGGAGAAGTGGCGTGAACCCAGGGCCCATGACTGTGGCCCCGAACCCAGTGCCGACTACTGCCCAGACAGGTGAAATCCAGGGCAAGGCTACAGCCATGAGATGACAGTAGGGAGCCCAAGATGTGCTCTTGACCCCTCAGACCAAGGATGGCACCAAGGAACCCTTTGGCCTTCTAGGTGGGAGACCATTTCTGATGAGAGGGTCTAAGGTTGCCCCAACTCACGCTCTCGAATAGTCCCAGCTGGCACAGTGGGGATCGGTGGTGCCCTGGAGAGCAGAAGATGTGTACAGTCTAGGATGAGCAGCACACTGGCCCTTGCCGCCGTCTCTCCTGCCTGTCAGCAGCTCCCACACAGATCAGGCCCACCATCCAGCACGGACCACCGCCCTGAGATAGGCCTCAGGCCCGAAGTGGGCAGATATCTGGGGTCCCCGCCTGGTCCCTCACTCACATTGATGATATAGGAGAGCTCCACCGTGATGAGGGGCTCAGCGGGAGGCTGGGTGGGGGGACGCACAGTCACTGTCATCACCCGGGAGGTAACAGCAAGCGGAGGCCTAGGGGACAAGTACTGAGGTCAGCTCCTGCCAGCAGGTGTTCAGACTTGGAAACTTTAATCTGTCATGGCTGGGGACTGCCAGGGCCAAGGTCCAAGGGAGGGCCCAGCACTCGGTCTGCAAAGTCCTGGACACCAGCACAGCCTCTGAAAACTGCTTGAGTGTTATATGTTTGTGGATCTGTGTATGCGCATGTGCGTGTATTCAGGTGGGTGTACACGTGTGTTCATGAAGACAACCTCAGGTGGTGTTCCTTTGGCACTGTCCACCTGTCCTTTTTAAGACAGGCTTTCACTGGCCTACAACTTTCGAAGCAGGCTAGGTTGGCTGGTCTGCAGGCCCCAAGGATCTACCTCTTCCTGCCTTCCCAGCACGGAAAATGAAAATACAAGTGCATTGCCAACATGCCAGGCTGTTTTTACATACGCCAGTGGTTCTCAGCCCATGGGTCTCGACCCTCAAAGACCATCGGAAAACACAGATATTTACATTCAGCAAAATTATGGTTATGAAGTAGCCATGAAAATAATGTTCTGGTTGGGGGTCACCACAGCATTCATTAAACTTCATTTAAAGGGTTGCAGAGTTAGGAAGGTTGAGAACCACTGCCAGAAGTCTGGGGGTCCTCATGCTTGCAAGGCAAATACTTTTCCAGCCCTGGATATTTCTGAGAAGTGACCACATCCACAGGCAGGCCAGGGGCCCCTCCAGGTGCATGGCTGCAGGTGGACTCACCTGGGGGGTGGGAGGATGAGGCCGAGGGTGCGGTAGAGCACAGCACCGATCACAAAGTAGGAGGACTCATCTGGGTCAGCAGGGAGAAGGCGCTGGTGGGCGTGGCCTGGGCCAGGGGGCACCGTTCCTGGGCCCCTCCCCCTGCCTGGGCTGCCTGCTGTAGCTGCCCCAGGTGTGGCTGGCTTCCCTGGGGAGGACAGGCTGAGCACCTCCTTGGGTAGGAAGAGGCGGTCTTCTGAGTGCCGCACCCAGTCCTTCATGCCCCTGCGGCCCCGCATGGGAAATGTGATGTCACTGGACACTGCTGAGATGGGCTCTCTCTGAATGCTGATCACTGTAGTGGAGGGAAGGCAGGCAGGGAGGGCACATAAGACAGACAGGGAGGGGGGGCAGGGAGGCATCCAGGGGAAGAGACAGATGTGAGGGAGACATACACCAGGGAAGACACAGCAGGAACCAACACAGAGGTGAGGTACGTGGCGTGGCGTGGCGCAGAGGTGGATGCAGAGACAGTGGAGCAGAGGAGGGGAGGAAGAGGTGGAAAGGCAGAAGCATGGGAAACCAGACTTGTAAACAAAAGAGCAAAGCAGAGCGCCCCTCACCAACACCCCTCACCCAGGGAAGTGTGGTCCTGTGGCATCCAGCTCCCCTCCTCGCCCCCCTCCCCCGCCTGCATCCTTGTACCTAGATTGTCCGTGACAATCAGAGAACTCTGGAAGGCCTTGAGAGCATCACCCACGAGGTGAATGAAGTCTTCCACAACACGCAGCAAGTGCACAGAGCCGGGAGACACCTGGGAACAGAGAGTGTGTGAGGGTCTGAGGCAGGGGTGGGTCAGGAGAGGAGAGAGCTAGAGGCTGAGCCCCTCACCTGCTGAGCATCATCCCACTTGTCCTTATTCTCAGAATCCACCATGAAGCTCACCACCTGGAAGAAACGCTGCGGAAAGAGGGGTGCGGGTCAGGAGGTACCTGCCACCTGGATGCCCCGGCAGACCCTGCCACCGTGGGGTAGTACCTGCACATCATCAGCAGAGGGGACATAGGTGGCCCTCTTGAAGGTGTCAGTGACATTCCTTAGAATGTCCACAGAGAAGAGCAGGTCCCCGCTGTAGTAAGTGCGCCGTGCCAGCAGCTCCTGCAGGCTTCTTACCACCTGTGACATGCCCTCACCCGCCAGCATGCGCTGGCCCTTAGCCAGGTGCTCTCGAAGCTGCAGGTGACAGGTGTATGCCCCTGTCACTGGAGCATTAGAAACCGGGACCGACCTTTGACCTGTCCCTCCTCCCATCTACCCACTAGGTACATCCAGGAAGAGAGAGGGCATAGGAAATCAAAGAGAGGCTCCCAGAGACACAGTCCAAGAAGGAGTCAGAGGTGGTTTAGGAGACAGAAGAAACTCTGATGTCCAAATGCAGAACAATAAGCTTTTTCAAGGGACTGGGCACCTCCCTGTCCCTAAGGGGCCTTGAACATTCTGAAACACCACACACACAGGCTCTCTCAAACACAAGTTCTCAATGCAAACACGCCATCATTACCCAATTTGGTCAGAAATGTTTGCTGATACCATCCTGACCCCATGCAAACCCTCGGCTGGGAACTGGGGACATGATGATAACTTCAACTTTGTCCCTGCCTTCAAAGAGCTCCCAGTGTAGCAGAGCACACTTAAATGCATTCTTTGTTTGTGTTTTGGTTTCTTGAGATAGCTCTCTCTATGTAACCCTGACAGTCCTGAAGCTTGCCATGTAGACCAGGCTGGTCTCAACTCAGAGATCCACCTGCCTCTGCCTCTCCAGCGCTGGGCTAAAGGCATGTGCCACCATGCCCAGCTACAATGCACTCTTAGCTCTCCTTGTCTAAGAAGCTCAGGATGGGGGACTGTGGGTGGGAACACAGAGGTATGTACCAGGGATAAAGACACCTGAGAGGCCCTGGTATATGAGTAGGAGTTTGCCAGACAAAGAGAAACACAGCATACACCAAGGTGTGTGTGGGGGGGGGGGGGGGGGGGATGGATGAGCCTTAAGCTCCTGCCACCCGCTACCAGGGCTTGGGACGCATCACATGGCTCCCCAAGCCAACGAGGCACACTCACTGACAGGTACAGGTAGCGGTACTCATGGGAGATGCAGCGAGCAAAGCTGGGCAGTCCCCAATATGCCACGCCCTGTGCACTGAGGAGACAGCGGCGGCTAGCAGACCCTGCAGAGAGATAAGGCAGGGCCAGGCATTAAGGCTGCGTGCGCTCTCGCTGTTCCTTGCACATCTCGGATGCAGACCCAGGGCCTGGGCCCAGAGGTGGGCAGCAGGGATGGTGGGGCATGGGTCTGCAGAGACAGCTGCCCGCCCTTACCCGAGGCATTGGGGGGACACTTGTTGTAAATGATCTCGCCGGCCGCTGCCTTCTTCCACGTCATCAGCATCACGTACTCATCCCTGCACATCTCGTGGAAGGCTGTGGGGATAGGGCAAGGGGTGGGGCTCAGCTGGGCTCACACACGTCACCCCAGCCCCAGGGCTGAATAAGCAGTACCTGGACACCTCTTCTCACTGCAGGGCTTCACCTCCTCTCCTGTGCCCTCACAAGGGTAGCCCTGTGTGCCCGAAGCCTGGCACATGCGGAAGCGGCGCTGCCAGCCGGTGTCACAGGTCTTGGAGCACAGGCTCCATGCGTTCCATGGCCCCCACTTGCCGTCAGTGGCTATGAGAAAAGGGGAAGAAGTTTGAGAAGCCATAGGTGCCTCCAAGGCCAGGGCGACCACGGGCTACCCTCACACCAAGCACTCACCCGGACATTCGAGATTGCTGCACTCGCGAGTGTCGGTAAGGGCACCTGTGCATGTGGCCCAGGCTGGACCAGCCACACTGCACTTCCGGCTGCGCTGCTGGGTCCCGTTGGCACAAGATGAAGAGCATGGGCCCCAGGGACCCCATTCTAGCCACTGGCCTTCCACTGCATGGGGAGACACAAGCAGGGGTGGCCGTTGAGCAGAACGTGGGTGAGCTAGTAGGGATAGGGTTCCACGGGGAGATGGCAGAGCCTGACGGCCACTCAGACCTATGCCAGGCCAGACCATCTGAGCTGGGCATATGAAAGGGTCTGGGGTGAGTGGGTGGTGACTCGGGGGCCTCTTTCTGCCTGCCTGCCACCAGCTCCAGGAATACATGACACCTCTTCACGCAGCACCAAGGGCAAGCCCCAGAGGTGAGTTGTGTGTGTGTGTGAGGATGTGGGTTGTAATGGCACCTTTTGATCTTTGCCTACACATAAGCCCAGCTTTCTGTCCATGCTGCCATGGACACCAAAGTGCTATTTACAGCAAGGGCAGCTGACGGCATGGAGAAATGGGCACTGGAAAGCAGGCCCCTTGTGATGGGGTCACAATGTACCAACCCCAAGTCAGGGCTGGGTTTCACCACCCACTGGTTGCTAACAGGTATGCTTCTCCAGTCTCCCCATGCGTGGTCAAAGTTATGGGAACCCCGCCCTCCGCCCAGGGACGGGGTACTGGACCTGACTGCCTCCCTTAGGTCTCCCGATCCCCCCACCCGGCTGGGCAGCGCCTGCCTAGAAGCCCCTTGGCGCTACTGACCCGGGCAGGCGGCCATACTGCAGAGTTTAGTCTGCAGCTCGGGACCCTCGCAGGCCTTGCCGCCGTGCTGGGGGGGGCACGCAGGTCCGCATCCGACTCCGGGACCCCCGCCCGCAGCTGCGGGAGCACAGGCTCCAGGACCCCCACTCCTCCCACACGCCGTGCACTGCAAGGAAGCACGTGGCCGGTGGCTGGGCGGCACCTTGGCTCCGCCCACAGCCAACGCCCATCCGCCCACCAATCAGGAGTTCCGCAATTCTACGACCACTTCTTATTGGCTCCGCCCTGGGTTCTGTTGCCAGGGAGAGATGGCTTAGGGTCCCCAGGATAACCACCCTTGGTGGGGATGGGGTCCCAAATCATACAGAACAGATTCTGTGGACACCCGGATAGGGTGAGCAGGACCAGCCTGAGGAGCCAATGGTCTTCCTCTCCTGGGGGCACAGGAAGACCCAGGAAAGGATCCAAGATTCATCCTTCTCTTCCCTTCCCACCCCCAGACCCAGAGCCTGAATCCAACAGGGCAGGCCTGGGGCAACAGAAGTGCCCCCTCCCAGCCCCAATTGCATAGACACACAGACAGACACGAACCTCTACATAGACACTGACGGACACCACGAGCTCACAAGCGGGAACACAGCTTTGTCCCGGTGCTCCACAAGCCCCGGCTACACCCCCAAGTACTGAGAGCCTTCCCCAGTAAACCCTACCCTAACTCCAGCACTTCACCCCAGGGAAGCCAAGAGCAGAACTGGCTGGCACTGCCCTGTCTCTCAGTCACCGACTGACCCAGGCAGACACATCATGCATTTCCTCAGTACCTGCCTACAGTACCTGCGTGTTCAACTGATTTAAGCCTAACGGTCTAATAGAGGCACCCAAGGGAGCGGAAGGGGAACCATCAGGGAGGGCTTCATTTTAAAAATAGAGTGGCATACGTCTTAGATCTAAGGGCGGGCTGAATGCTTTAGCCATGACGGGAGAGGGGCAGGGAAAGAATAAGCAAATGCAGAGAGCTGGGATGCTGCCAGAGGTGCTGGTGAGGTCAGGACTAAGGGAGAGTGGAAGAGGCAGTGTGCAGAGAACAGCCTTGGCTACCAAGATGGCGGCGTCAGGGGGGTGAAGTGCTGAAAGCAGCCCCCAGATGTGTGTTCTGATACTTCCGTAACCCCAAGTGCTTCATGCCAGGTTGGCATAGTGCCTGGGTAAGGCATGGTGTGTGTGTGTGGGGGGGGCAGGCAAGTCTGTTGAAGGCAAGGAAGGGGTAACCAAACATTTGGGGAAGCTGTAAGTTTTATGTCCTGTCACAGACGGGACCTGACTCTGCTGGCAGATGGAGCAGGGAGGAGGAGCCTACCTGGGCAGGTGGCTGAATTGTTGCAAGGCCGGGTCTCCCGAAGGGGCCCGCTGCACAGAGTCCCATAGGGGGAGGACACGCAGGAGCGGGTCCGCACCTGCAGACCCTGACCACACGTCAGGGAACACACGCTCCACGGGGACCACTCCTCAGCTGCCGGGTCGCCTACGAGAGAGGGACAGCGTCGGCGGCAAGGGACACCTCCCAGAGAGTTGCATGGTAGCATGGAAGGACCAGGAAGATGTGGGTAGGTATCAAAGGGACCCTCCTACCCTGAACCCCAAGTGGCAGGCTCTTCGGAAGACAACCCATCCCTACCCACAGGCTTCACATGGCAACATAAGTGAGCTCCAGGACATAGACACAGACAGGCACACGCCAGCACACATGCCACCAGACGCCACAGTCGGGCCCCCGCCACAGAGGAAGGGAGGCGGGCCCGAGTTACCTGTCTGCGCCATGTATAGCCCAGGCTCATCTGCAGACCTTGGCCACTGGGTTTTCACCTTCGGTTCCTCTTCCGGCTCCTCACCTGGAACACGGAGGTGGGTGGCAAGGGGCTTAGCAAAAGCCAGCTCAGTGCTGCCACAGTGGTACAGAGAGGGCAGCCTTGTTGGTCCTCGGCCGAGGGCCTGGAACCAACTGTAGGTGATGCAGAGAGAGCATCACGTTGTGCCCCCTGCCCCCCCACCACCATTTTACAGATAAGGAAACTGAGGCTCAGAAGGCCACACGGGACTCATGACCACCTTGTCCACCTCTTGCCTCAGGCGAATGGGATTGGAGGGCAATGGTCAACATACTGAGTTCTGAGGAGGGGGTCTGAGCTATCCCAAGCCATGCCCACATCTATTTCCCCTAACTCTCCCCCTGGGAATATGTGACTGGCATCTCCGTTGGGAGGTGGGGAACTCAGGACTCGAGAAATGGCTTGTCCAGAAGTACACAACCCACTGAGCCTGCTGCTTGGCCGTTTCTCCTCCCAGAACTGACTCTAAGTGATGGACAAAGCGGCCTGGCCACTTCAGACCTGCTCTTGGGTCACGCTTTGCATGGAGTGAACCATGGTCTTGGCATTCAACATAGAACAGTAATGGACTGTGATGTAAAGGCCCTAGCTCACCTGAGATGGGGTGGGGGTGCTCAGGCAGAAGCCTATACCACCCCCCGACCCTCCTCCCACTAGAGGACTGGGGCAACCCCACAGGGCCTGGAAGTTTGAGCCTGCCCTACTGTAGACAGCAGATCCTACAGCCTTCCCCTGGCCACAGTGTCCTCCAAAGGCCTGTGTATTTAAGGTTTAGTCCTCAGTTCAGCACTACTGGGAGGTGGCATTATTGGGTAAAGCTTAGAAAGTCTTGTGATTACTGGGGACAGGAAGGGATGAGTAGACCTTTGTCCTTTCTTCGTCTCCTTTTCATTCCTGGCCATGAGATGGTGGCCTGATACACATTCCCATACTGATGTGCTGTCCTACCACAGGCCCCCAAACAACAGGAAAACAGACCGAAACCTCGAAGCTCTGAGCCAAAATGACCTTTCCCACAAAGTCAGTAGATAACCTTTTTTCTTTATAAGCCAATCTCTCAGGCCTTTGTTACAGTAAAGGCAAAGCTAACAGCCTCAAACTGGGTGATCAGGTGGGGAACCGTAGGAATCCACAAGGGAAGACCACACATAGTGGGGCCACTGGACAGAGGATGGAAGAGCATGTAGGCACCGGGCTCAGCCCACAGTGGGCCCCCCACCCCCGACCAGAAAGAATTGCTCCCCTTCTTTCCGAGAGCTCTTCTGTTTCAGAAAGCTGGGTCGGCACCACACAGGCACTGGGGCCTCAGAGAGGGATGTGCTCCTCCCCGCCCCCTGCTGCTCAGTCACGTCACTGCACCTGAGGGAAAGCTGACCAGGCCAGTAACGTGGCCACCTCCAGACAACCTCCAGGCCAGGTGTGACCTGCCCCCAGCACTGCATCCAGGGCTTGTCGTCTTCACCAGGCTCGTGGCCTGAGCTACTTCCCATAACTTCTGCACCATCGGAAGCCTGGACACCGTAAGGGCATCCCTGGATCTCACCTAGAACGTGAGCCCTGGGAGGCGACACTGGCCGGCTCCGCAGCTCTGGGCAGTCCTGTCCTATCTCTGATCCTGACTTCTCTGGCAAACGGTGCTTGCAGCATCCCACCTTTGGCACCCCTAACCTTGAGGGTCCCCCAGAGGAAACAACAGGAACGACATCCACTGTGGCATCGTCTTCTTCCCTGCTACCCTGTCGCCTCCTTTAGCCCTCGGACAGCCTCAGTCTCTGCTGGTCATTTTTTCGTCAGCTCGGCACAGACCTCCCAGATACACAAGAGGAAATCTTAATTGAGAAAATGCTTCCATTAGATGGGCCCGTAGTGCATTTTCTTGATGAATAATCGAAGTGGAAGGGCCCGGCCCACCCCTGAGCCAGTGACCCAGGGTTGTATAAGAAGGCGGGCTGAGCTGGGCGTGGTGGCACACACCTTTAATCCAGAGGCAGGAGGATCTCTATGAGTGCCGGGACAGCCAGGGATATGCAGAGAGACCCTGTCTCAATAAATAAGTGTGTGTGTGTGTGTGTGTGTGTGTGTGTGTGTGTGTGTGTGTGTGTGTCTTGTGTGTGTAAGCAGAATGAACAAGCCATGAGTAACCACACACCAGTAAGCAGTGTTCCTCTGTGTTCCATGGCCTCTGCATCAGTTCCTGCCTTGAGTACCTACCTACCCTGACTTCCCTAGATAATGGACAAGCTATTAGACGAAATAAAGCCTTTATTCCTCGCGTTGATTTTGGCCGTGACCTCTTACCACTGCAATAGAAACGCTAACTAAGACACCGTCCGTCTCTAGCAGTCCTCAGAGATGTTGGAGCCAGGCCAGCAGCTGTTCGGTCCCCTTCACCCAGCTCTTCTGTCACGCCTGCTCAGCCATCCCAGCCTGGAGCCTTGTGACAAGCCACTTTCTCCACGCCCACTTCCAGGCTGCTGAAGGCCCTAGAGCGAAGCCAGCTGGCCCCGTGACAGGCTTGGGGCTCTGCGTCTGCTAGGCATCCAGGCTTCCCAGAGGCCCTTGTGGGCTTCATTCCTTCCTCCTTTCCCTCTGTGGCCCCACGTGCCCTTATCCACTCTCCTCAAGCCCACCTCACCCACTTCTTTAGCCACAGTCTCCTTCACAGAGAAGGGCAAAGCTAGGCTACACAGCCCTGACTTGTGGCCACCCCTCGTCCACCTTCCCAGAAGGCCCCATCCATTCCCTGTCCCCTTCCTATGAACATTCCCTCAGCAACCTCTCCTTGCAGCAAGTAGCTGACCCAGGCCTCCTCTGTTCTAGGGGGCTCTCCTTGCGGCCCCCCACTAGCTGCTCTTCCTCTAGTTGCTGCCCTTGGCTTCCATCCAATTCCGCTGAGCGGTCCCCAGCTGACACTCCACTTTCTCACCTGCCGCTCACTTCCTGGCTGGAATGGCACCTCCCCCGTGGATCCACTGCAGTCTTGCCGCTGCCCACATCTTTCTACTGAATCCGGTCTTGACAAAGTCCTCAGTGTCCTCACTGCTGCTAAATCCTGGGGTCACTCTGCAGGTCTCATCTCAATTGACCCTCAACATCGTTGGCCCCACTGATCTTTCCTGACCTCTGCCTCCTCCCTACCTTCCTACAGGGGGTTCCTCTGCCGCCTCCCCCAACAGTCTACCTACCTGTCACTTCTCACAGCAGGCATTCACACCTTGTTCTCCCACAATCATCCTCAGAGCTTAATGAATCCAGAACCAGCAGGCTCCTCATCCTGCGCAGACCCTGCCTGCCTCACGCTCCACAGCTAGGTGACCTCCTGAACCATTTCACATCAGATCCTATTCAACGCATCATCTCAAACCTCTCTCCTCAGGTCCTCACCTTCTTTACTTAGAAAACTCCTACTCAACCTTCAAACCCCATCTCCAAAAGCCTCTCATCTCAGAAGCCTTCCTTATTGGCCACTCCTAGGCAGTAGCTGCCCCCTGTCCTATGGCCCTTTCATCATAGATGGTTCCACCCCCACCTTTTCAATTATTTAGTTTTATGTGTAGGGGTGTTTTGCCTGCATATATGTCTGTGCACCTGGAGGCCAGAAGAGGTTGTTGGGTCCCCTGGTACTGGAGTTATAGACAACTGTGAGCGGCCATGTGGGTGCTGGGAAGCAATCCCAGGTCCTCTGGAAGAGCAGCCCGTGCTCTTAAGCACTGAGCCAATGTCTCCAGCCCCTGGTTCTGTCTTCTGCCTGCGATGTCCACCTCTCCCCTTTGAGCCCCTTGAGATGTGTGCAGGCTCCCCTAACCCAAGCCTTGTGAACACCAGCCCCAACTGGGACTATCCTTAAGGCCTGCATCAATCCCAGTCCACACTCTGGAGATACTGTGCAACTGGTCCTAAGTGCTGTAGAACACCCTGGGTCCTGCTCTGATTACACCTTGTGCCTATCACAGGTCTCAGCCTGGCATGCAGTAAATCACAACTCAGGTCATGTCAGAGACCATCTGACCTGTGTGTTCTGGGCTTGCCTTGCTCCCTGTGGACCCCACACCCCCCAGCAGACTCACCAGCCATACGCTGGCCAGCCCCATAGCATAACCAGAGGGGAGCTTGTGGCTTCCAGAGTCCATCCCATTTGAAATCAGACTTCCCAGACTGAGATCTGGGGTCCCTCTCTCAATCTCCTGAGCTGGGCCAGATTGGTGAAGGAACGAGCCTGCGGCTGCACAGCTGGGGCCTGTTCCCACAGCCTTCCCATCCATGCACCACCCCATCTCCCTCAGGAGTAACCAGCAATTCATCTCCCCGCTTGGGAAAGCCAGTTGTCCCTGAAGGGGACGAAGACAGATAAGAGCAGCTGGCATTTACTGCCAGGGACATTTATTCAGTATGCATGTGCAGGCCCAGAACACGGCAGGCGTACATGAGGCCGAGGCAGGCAGATTCCAAGAGGACAAAGAGGACCCAAGAAGGCCGTGAGTGCCCCCATAATCCCTAACACCCTACCTGTGTGATGTGTGTGTGTGTGTGTGTGTGTGTGTGTGTTGGCATGTGTGAGTGCAGGCTTGTTCATGCCACAGCACACATATGGAGGTCAGAAGACAACCACAGGCCTTAGTCCTCACCTTCCACCTTGTTTGAGACAGGATCTCCTGTTGTTCACCACCGGGTATGCCAGGCTAGCTGGCCAGCAAGCTTCTGGAGTCTTCTATCCCACCTCCCACTTTGTTGCAAGATCACAGGGATTACAAATACGTACTACCATGCCTGGCTTTTACACAGGTCCTGGGGATCCGAACTCAGGTCCTCAGGCTTGCATGGCAAACACTTTACCCACCAAGCCATCTCCCAGCTCTAAAATGTCATTTATTAAATAGGTTCCAGATACCTACCACCAAGCACTCCCCAGAACCTCACTCAATACCCCCCCACCCCCGTCAGTTCACCCACTGAGGAATGAGACTCCCATGGGGGAGAGGCTGAGCGGGGACTCACAGCCAGGCCTGCCTGACTTGGATTTCCTCTACAGAGCTGCACTGCTCTGACAGGATGAAGCTTAGCCAGAACCTTCTTGGGTGTTCCTGCCTAGTGCCCGTGGAGCCTCACCACAAACAGGTTCTCACCTGTTACTCTGCACATGCTAATTGCTCCATTTCCCTCTGCTTCCCCTCCCAACAACACTACCTCCTGCCACCATAAGGGCCTAGCTCTCCTCTGTGGCTTCCAGTGACACTTTGGGATGCCACCCCAGCCTCGTGACTCCCCTCCTGAGGGGGCCTCCAGTAGTTCCCCACTATTATGGCTACACTATAAACCTCTGGCTCCCATTGGCCTGTCCAGTCCTGTTTTCACCTTCCCACCAGACAGTCCAGCACACGGCAAGACCGCCTGGACCAACGGGAAGGACACCGATTCTGGAGCTGAACAGATGTGAGTGTGACGGGCAGCTCTGACACCATCTTGCTGTGTGCTCTCAGCCAAGTAACCTGACCTCTCTGAGCTTTGGATTCTTCAACTGAAAGTTGTTTTTTGTTTGTTTGTTTTGTTTTTTTGTTTTGTTTTGTTTCGGGGTTTTTTTGTTTTGTTTTGTTTTGTTTGTTTGTTTTTTGTTTTTTGAGATAGGGTTTCTCTGTGTAGCTTTGGTGCCTTTCCTAGAACTCACTCTGTAGCCCAGGCTGGCCTGGAACTCACAGAGACCCACCTGCCTCTGCCTCCCAAGTACTGGGATTAAAGGTGTGCACCACCACCACCTGGCTACTTAAACTGAAAGTTAAGGATAATGTCTACCACATGTCTCCATAGAGAGAATGAGAGATGTGGACTGTCTAGAGCACAAGAAAAAGGGGGCACTGTACCCCTTTTCATCGTTCAATCACACAAATACTTTATTCTCTAGATGTTTCTGTTCCCTCCTTGCAAAACGCCCTTCCCTCCATCCATCTCAGCCTGCCAAGCACATAGTAAGTGTGGCCTCTTCCAAGAAGCCCTTCCAGACTGGCCACACAGGAATTAGGGTGTGCTGACCCCCTTTCTGTGGCCTAGTTCTTAGATCATCTTACACTAGCTGTCAGTCTCCTGTACCCACAACTCCCATGACACCAAAGTCTCAGTCCTCAGTGCCCTCTGGCACAGAAGGCCCAGACTCCAGGCAGCCAGGCACAAGGAAATCATCCAGGATCAGAAAGCACAGGTCAGATCATCCTGGAGATCCCTCCACCCTAGCCACCAGGGGCTATCCTCAGCTCACCTTGCCTCTATAGGCAGGATCCACAGGCTCTCTGCTACTGGGCTACAACTGCCCATACCTGCTGTGTGTGCTGAGCTCCAGACTCCACGTGGCTCAGCACCCAAGACCTCTATGCTATGAATGTGTTAAAGTAATCAGCACTTCCTTGGAGAGACTTGGCTGTGACTTCCAAAGCAAGTCCTCCCCAGGGCTCCCAGCACCCTTCCTCACACTGGCCCCAGGGCCTTGGTGGCACCAGCCAGCCCCCTGCTGTGTCCTTCCATGCCTTCCAGGGGTGCAGAGCAGGAAGCAGCTGTTGAAAACTCCAGGCTCTCCCCTGCAGCCCGACGTAATCAGGTCTCCCTATGAAGCCAGGTACCTGCCAGGATGCCAGGCCCCCCTGGGGACCCTTCTTCCCGATGAACCTATGAAGCCAGTCTTCCACCTGAGCTGGATCCCTGCTACTTCCCCATGTGGTCACATCCTCCTGGAGAGCCAGGATCACAGCTGACTCAGCCCGCCTGCCTCCTCCACAGTGACGTTTCTTGCTCCCTCCAAGCCACTAACCAACAGGATGAGGTCCCCAAGCAAGGCGCCTCTTGCTTGGGATGGCCTGGGCTGGCAGTCAGAGCCCTGGTCCCAGCTCCCTTCACACCCAGGGGCTGTACTCCTTATAGCTCTTTCCTCACGTGATATTTCACACCGCCGCCCTTGCGCAGGCTGTTCCCTCGGCTAACAAGGCCCTTCCAGGGGCTTTCACAAAGTGCCAGCAGGATGACTGTGGCGGCTGGGGCCTTGTGGACAGGAGAAGCTGCCCCTTTACCTCTAGGTCTCTTCTAGGACAATTTGCTGAGGTGTCGGGACAATCCTGTTGGTGCCTGTTGTCTTCCTGAAGGGCACAGCTCCTCCTCCAGTAACGTCAAATGCCCTTGCAACTGCCCGAAGGATAAAGTCTCGGGAGCCCAGACTTTCACACGTAGCCACCCAGTGCTAATTCCTCTTTCTAACAAATGAAGGAGCAGGAGAGCAGAAGGCTGGAATTTAATACCGCCGCTTTGTTTTCACCGAGGTTGTTGCTTTTGTTATCGTCTCTTTCAGATAAGTGATAACTCTTTCCATTTATGATATGAAATCTCTTTTTAATATATTAAATTTAAAAGGCAATTCAATTTAAGGAGAAATTTCACAGGCTAGTGGATTCCTATTCACTCCTCAAAACCCACCTCAGAGTCACCTCCTTTAACTGACTTTCCACTCCTTCAGAGCTTGATCCTCCACTCTCCCTCCCCACCCTCCGTGACATCCAGAACACTAAATCATACTAACACAGCAACTGATTATTGGCCAGCACTGTGGTTTAGTGTGTGTCCCAAGGGCTCGTGTGTAGAAACTTAGACCCCATTGTGGGGTATGAAAAGGGTGGAAATTTAGAGCCAGGCATGGTAGGTGACACGGACCTGTAATCCCAGCGGTAAGGAGACAGAGGCAGGAGGACCAGAAGTTCAAGGTCATCCCCAGCTACAATTGTGAGTTTGAGGCCAACCTGGACTACATGAGACCCTGTCTCAAAAACAGAAAAGGAGTTTAGAGATGTAACTCAATTGGTAGAGTACTTTTCCTGGCACGCACAAGGCCCTGGCTTCAATCCCCAGCACTGCATAAAACCAGACCTGGTAATCCCAAAGCTCAGGAGACAGAGGCAGGAGGATTGGAAGTTCAAGGTCCTGCTCAGATACATAGCAAGTCTGAGGCCAACCTAGGATACATGAGACCCTGTCTTATATAGTATTAAGAGGAAGGTTTGAGGAGGTCTCTGGGGTTAGTCCTGGTGGCTTCATAAGGAATGAGAGATGTCAGGTACAGTGGTGCATGCCTTTAATCTCAGCTCTCTGGAGGCAGAGGCAGGCAGATCTCTGTGAGTTTGAGGCCAGCCTGGTCTACATAACAAGTTCAGGCCTGCCAGAGCTACATAGAGAGACCCTGTCTTTAAAAAAGAAGAAAACAAAGAATTAAGAGAGAGGAGACACAGGCACACGTGGTCCCTCTCTTGCCATGTGATAGACACTATATGTCACCTAGGGACTTTGCCAGCAAGAAGGTCATCAACAGACATAGGCCCTTGGCTTGGAACAGAATCATGAGCCCAAATAGACTCTTTTCTTTAAGACATGCCTCATCTGTGGCATTGTGACATTAGTAAGCTTCATGGAGCCAGGTGCCACACAAGCTCTCACAGTAGTGCAGAGCATGGCTCTCCTATCCTCACTTTACAGATGACAAAACAGCAATGAAGTCACTTGTCCATGTGACAGGGCAACTTCAGCCTGTGGCCCTGACGATCACTGTCTACCAACAGCCACCGGGACACAAGAGCACACAAAGTGTGCCTCCCTCCCCTCTGATCTCACTCAGAGCTAGCCCAGATTTGGCAGGAACTCCACAGATAAAGACGGGGACGAGGGCTGGGTGGTGGTGGCGAATATCTTTAATCCCAGCACTCAGGAGGCAGAGGCAGGCAGATCTCTGTGAGTTCAAGGCCATCCTGGTCTACAGAGCTAGTTCCAGGATGGTCAGGGCTGTTGCACAGAGAAACCCTGTCTTGAAAAAAAAAAAAAAAAAGACACAGTGATGTATATGAGGGATTGGCAGGCTGTGCTGAAAGGCCTGAAAATTCTGGGATGCACTGACAGGACCCCCAGGAAATGCTATGGACTAGGTCTTTTCCCACTCTGTAGAGAGAAGACCTGCCTCCTTACCATGGGAGCCTCAAGGAAGCAGGTGAGGCCCCATTTCCTGCCACCAGAACAGGCTGGCCAAGGGAGAAAGCTTCCTCACTCTCAGGATCGGGTAGAGCAGGTCGGTGTCCTCCCTAGCAGCTACAGGGGTAACATGTGGATATGAGGCTTGGCAAGATTGGAGAGATCTGGTCACCCAGGGTGAAAGGTATCCCAGGGAGGGGAACAGCCCCAGCAGAGGTAGGGAGGTAGAAAGCAGGGGCTCTGAGGACAATGAGGGGGTCAGTGAGTGGGCAGGAGGGAGATGGAAGGAGGGCTGAAAGAGTGGACAGCTGTGCCCAACGAGGTCTCAAACACCAGGAAGGGGTGCCTGGGAAGAGCTGGAGGCTCAGGCTCTAGATTGGGAAAGTGACACATAGACATCTAGGAGGGACAGCAACTTATTCAAGTGACACAGTGGCAGCAGCAGGGTGGGGATCTGAAGTCACTCTTGCCTCCCGGGAGTCCACAGTCTCCCTGGATGGCTATGCCTCAGAAATGGGTGCAGATGATGGGGAGGGTGGGCTGGGAACATCTGGCCCAGGGGGGAAAGTGCCCTGAGGGAAGAGAGCTGTGCAGCAGCAGAGGGAGGAGGCAGTTGCATGGAGTGGGGGGGGGGGGGGGAGCTCTCCCAGGTATCACTGAGCACAGCCATCCCTGCGCACAGGGCCCCCCAGCCCCGGAGGATTAGTGGGCGGGACCCATGTCAGCAGCTGGGCCCCGGCAGTGGGCAGCTCTTGTGTGACTCGCCTCCCAGCTCCGGCCTCAGCCAGCCTCCATGCCAGCCTTCTGAGAGCTCCTTCCTGCCTGCCTTCTCTTTCTTCCTCTCCCCACACTTAACAGATTGCGGCAGCAAGATGGCACAAATTTATGGCTCAACTCACCAAAAATAACAAGAGATCTATCAAAGGCAGTTTGCGTGAAATTAGCAGGCGCCTGTACCCTCTTGTCAAATGCACTCAGCTCTGAGGCGGGCCAAGGCACCCCACTGCCCCTAACCTCCTTAGCGTCCGGTGCCACCCCGGGTCCATCCTCCTTTGTCTTCGGCTGACTCCTCTCAAGGATGTCCCAAAGAGGGTGAACCCAACTTCCTTCCCTGCCCCAGTTCCTGGCAGAGGGTCTCTTCCTGGTCACCATCCCACAAACCTTGCTCTCTGTCTGGCAGCTCCTTGTGCCAGCCTATTCTGCATTCTAGGGTGTGGCATGGAGGGTGGTGTGGAGGAGGCCCAAGGTCTTGGTGAGAAGAGCAGTGTGTCCAGGGCTGTGGCAATGCCTCTGACCAGTCGACACGCCCTGACACGTGAAATGAACTGAGTCATGTACCCGCCGTCTCTCACATCAGAAAGGTTGGACAGGAGTGAGGAGGTGGCAGAGCAGAAGAGCCCCCTGCCTGCCTTGGGGAGAGGAAGGAGCTGTGCCAGCCAGCTCTGGGTACCAGTATGCTGGGCAAGTTCGGCTCATTTATGCCAGCTGATGCTACATCCCCCATGCCAGCTCCCCACAGGAGCCCTCCCCGCAGAGCAACCACCACCTGAACAGGTGCCAAATGGGGCAAGGGGCAGAGCAGAGGCAAGGCCTGAAAGCAGCCAGGGCCTCCGGCTCAGGGGTCTCTGCTCCAAGAGCCTTGGGGACAACCAGCCATCCAACCTCCATCCGTTTCAAACTCGAGGGTCCTCACAGGGGCTCTGATGATGGTGCACTGCCAGTCACCACCCCTCTCTGACTCCTGAAGATGCCCTCGCTACCAACCAGATCCTGCTTCCGGCTTCAACCAGGCCCAGCTGGCTGCTCCTGGCTCTGTGCTCCACATGGCAGCCTGCCCAGCCAGTGCCCATCCAGGAGGGCAAAGCCTTGCTCCGTCCACTCCAAACCACTGGGCCGATGGGCCACAGGGAATGCCAGACAAAAGAACTTGTCCTCAGCTGAGCAGAATGGGGGAGGCCCTACGGAGTGACAGCAGTGGTGACCACGCCGGAAGAGCCATAAACCTCCTGATATACGCCTGGCGCTCTCCGCTGATGTTCAACAAAAGAAGCAAAATTCAATTTCTTCCTGCAGGCACTAAATCCCAGGCCAGCCTCTAGGGCCCGTAACCTGCCCACGGCCTGGTTGTCACATGGATGGCTTCATCGACCGCTGTGAGAGGCCAAGCTGGCCTGGGAGAGAGGCCACGGCAAGGCCACTGGGTGCTCACTGTGCCCCCGTGGGCACAATGCCAGATGTTTCACGGGGAGGCCAAGAAGGTCCCCCTGCAAAGCACTGGGAGAGGCCATTGTCATAACTCCCCTTCTAGCTAATTCAGAGACACCTCCCAGTTTTACAAAGAATCCAATGCCTTTGTTAATGATGCTAACGATCAAAGATAGTGTCCGGCTCCTGGGCTCTATTCTCCAAAGCAGGGATACGGGAAGGTATTCCTCCAGTGACCTCACACGAGCCTCCTTCCTCCCATGTAAATACTCAGTGAGACCTAGATGCATCCTCCATCCTCTCCAAGGTAGGCTAACACTTGGGGAAACTGAGGTCCAGAGAGGCACAGGGCCTCCCAGTATATGGCCTAGCTCCCAGACCTCCCTCCCTCCCACCCACCTAGCCTTGGTGCCTGTTCCCTGCTGACCCTTAAGCCAGCCCTTGGCTCAGCACTGGTCACCAGGGGTAGAGGGTCCAGCTGGCAGAGGGGAGCTGGGACTAGAAGCTGGAAGAAGCAGGACAGTGGAAGGTGGCCATGGCTGTGAAGCTGGGGTGGGTGTGGGAGCAGGCAGGCAAAAGGACTCCAAGAGCTTTTGCCCAGTCAGCAGGAAGCGCCAGCAGCTGGCGGCCTCGGTCCCAGAAGACATGGGCCCAGTGGGAGAGATGGGACACTGGGAGTTGAGCCAGCCCAGCCCTCCAAGGCATCTCAGAGCTCGGGCCTCTTCACCCAGGCACACTCTTCCTCACCTCCTTCTGCCCTGACCCTGGGGTACTGCCAAAAATCATTGACCCGTGTGGGCAGGAACACATTTCTGCTCCCTGCCTACTCCAGCCTCCAGGCAAATTTGTCAACTCACAGTGCCAGGGTCTGCCACAGCCACTCCAGCTTTGGGGTTCAGTGCGCTCTGCTCCATCTGCCTGGGATGCTCTCACCACTCCTGAGGCCTGTCACCTCCCCACCTGTTCTACAGGCCTGTGCCCCTGCACCCTTCTCTTCTGGAAGCTCCCTTGGCCAGCTATCTGCCAGGTAGCTACACCACTCTGCACTCTCTCATCTGCATCCCACTCAGGTAAAATCTGATTCTGATGACCTTTACATCTGGACAAGGCTGAGCACAGAGGTGACATCCATGAATGACTCTGCAAATGGCCGGCACTGGCCGGAATGGACACCAGCAGACACTGCCGGTCCCCTCGAGGCCCCACCCCACTCGGACCCTGCTCACACTCACCATATCTCATCTCGGTGGTGAACAGGTCATTGCTGCTCCCCGAGTGCAAGTCAGCCTCAGCAGGTGGAGCCGGGCCCCCAGGCACCAGGGCATTGGATAAGGTGTGGGCAGCCGGAGGCCCCGGAGGTGTAGTGGTGGCAGGGTTGGCCCCAGCCTCCCCAGGGCAGCTGCACCCTGGCTGAGCAAAGCCACAAGCCCTGCCTGCAGCCCGGCCACACTCTTCACTCCAGCGGCAGAGCACGCCACAGGTGAACTGGCTGGAGTTGTTGTTGTTGATAAGCAAAACCTCCACAAAGCGGAAGGCCAGGGCAGCAGGCGCCAGCAGCCGTGGGGCCTCGGAGGGCTCAGCCGACAGGCACAGCTGCACAAAGTTCTTGTCGAAGTGCAGGAAGGTAAAGGGGCCTGAGCCACCACACAGCTCCAACCCCGTCGCTGCCGCCTCCTCCTCCTCCTCTGGCCGCCCCACCTCTGATTCTGCCTGGGCTGCCGCTTCCTCCGGACCAGGCCGCAGGCAGGTAAAGTTGACCAGGTAGTGGTCCAGGGGCAGCAGGCGGGGGGCAAAGTGGGTGCACACCTGCTCCTGTCGGTTGAAGCGCAGGTAGAGGGAGTACTTGGTGGGGTCAGGGTTCTCCAGGGTCCAGGAGCAGCCCGAGGCGATGGTAGGAAAGAGGTCCTGCAGGGAGAAGGCCCCGTAGAGCACACCCGAGGCCAGGGCGGAGCAGGCACTGGGGGCGGGGTCGAAGGCCGTGGCCAGGCGCAGGGACAGAATCACAGACAGTAAGAGGGGACAGGCTGGGGTCATCCTATGTCCCTTGCCCTGTGGAAAAAAACAGAGGTCAGCGGAGCTCCGGGTCAGTCGGCAAGTGCTCTGAAGCTCCAGTGTCCAGTTGCAAGTAGTGGGCCGGTGATTCTAACCATGTTCTTTTAAATCACTTGGGTTTGTCTGTGTGACCTTAGACCAGGTGAATGACCTCTCTGTGCCTTGGTTTTCTTGCCTATAAAATGGCTGTCCTTATCTCATGGTGTCCTCCAAAACACCTATCTCATCTATCCTACAAGGGCAATATGAGATAACTCAGGAAAGAGTTCCGGGAGGAGGCCTGGAATCTTGTGGTTTAGTTTCTAAGAGCCTTAGTTATCACTACCTCCTATGCAGCCTGCCAACTAGAGGTGTCTGGGCCTGGCATCCACATACAGAGCCAGCCCTGCCACCCCTTTATCCTCCAGAGTGGCTGCTCTCGGTGTGTCGTGATCAGCTGTGAGGAGCGCCGTGTGTAATCCAGCAGTCAGAGTGGTGATGCTTGACAACCCTTTGCTTTTTTATAAATCAGCGCGATTCAAGGTTATTCCCAGAACAATGTTCTCACTCACTCCCTTCACTGAGCAAGAGAGGAAGGGGCGGAGTTACTGCCAGGTGCCAGGAACTGTGTCTAACCCAGCCATGCCCGTGGAAGAGAGGGTATTACCAGTGTGGATGTCATGGGTACCACTGCTGTAGGAATGAGGAGAGGATGTACCAGGCATCAGTCCAGCTCAGCCAGCCACTTGCTAGCTGGGTGAGTCTCATGAGCCTCAGTTTCCTAATCTACAAAATGGGCACAGTAATTTCCATCATAGCCCCCTCTTCACATCTTCCCCACAGGATTGGCTTCCAAGGCCTGGCAAAGGGCTTGCCAGCCTCAGTGTGCTCTCCCTGTGACTCATCTCAAGGCCCTAAGAGGGAAGACCAGTCTGATGGCTTCCTTCCCTCAACGTGCTATGCTCAGTTGCTCGCCCAGCAAGTGTGAATGCACGCCAGGCAGGCAGAGGACACAGCAGACCCAAGACCCACCCTGCCGGCACTCAGGCTAGAAGGCTGCAACCACCTTCCCACCCATCAGACCAGGGCAGAACCACTGGCCACTCCCACCCAGCTTCTACCCCAATTCCCAAAAAAGCAAGCTGGTACAAATCTAGATTAGCCTCACTTCCCGTCCAATTCTAACGCAACCACACAGCCTCCCTCCTCCTCCCTGCCACCACACAGCCCACAGGCCAGCATGGACCTATCTAATTCAGAGCTTCCACGTTAAAGAAGACACAGGCCACCTGCTCAAGATCACACGAAGGTGGCCTAGTCAGGACTGGAATTCAGGACCTCAACTCAGGCCCACAATTCCCCACCGCCACCCAGAGCTTCCTATGCCTTCCCTTAGCTTATTGCTTGGGATTCAGGACAAGGGGCCAAGTGATTCCTTCTGGGACCTCAAATCACAACCACAGAACAGCTCACAGGTGTGGCTAGGTTTTCTAAGATACAGCTGCTCCCTGGGGACAAATTTCCCCAGAACTGTTCTAAATAGTTTCAGGAGCAGAGGACAGGAATTAGAACCCCAGTACTCCAGTCCCGGTGCAGCATGCACAGAGCTTGGAATGCTACTTTCCCACACGGGGCGCCTCTGAGCCAAGCCCAAGTCCCAATCACAGACATGCACCCGGCCTTCCCCAACCATCCGGAAAGGATGGAGGCCAGAGGCATCACAGGCTCACTCACCCAGGAGGAGCTGCCTCACCCTCCTCCAAAGACCAACAGGAGCCAGAAGAGACTCCTGTCTCTGCCCTACCCTCCTCTGCAGAGCTGAAAATGGTACGGGAGCCCTGGCCTTCCCTCCTGCAATCATGCCTGTCCCAAACCGTTCAGCCCGCCCAGGCTGCTGCGACAACCAGAGAAGCCAGCGGCTGATGATGAGTGACATCCAATCCCCCCCGCTGCCCCCAATTATTTTTAAGCAGGCTGCAAAATTCAGGCCATGGCTGCAGCTCAGCAGAGGGGAGGTGGGGGCTCATTATAACTGGCCTCCCCTCCCCCCCTCCCACCTAGAGCAAGGAAGGGAACTGTATACCTGAACAGACCTGGGCTTCAACAGACTTGGGCCCAGAGACACATACATACACAAAAGCATGCATATACAGATGTGTGTGCAGACAAGCCTTCACCGTGTTCTCCATACAAAAACACACATGCATGCAGGTCTGTGACAAGCTCAGCATTATGACCTCATATGTACACAAGGGTGCACACACCACACACACAGTGAAGTCAGACCACTGCATACATACAGAGATGTATCTATTCCCACGTGTGTCCACATAGGTGCTTGGCCCCGAGGCTCTGTATATGACAGCTAAGTATTGGGCAGGACTGCCCATGGGCCCTTCCCTGTGTTTTTAAAGCTGGGGCATCACAGAGCCCTGGTCCCATCTCCTGGACCTCTGCTGCTCCCAGATCATCAAGAAACACAAAGTCTAAACTGCTCGCTGCCAGGGTCTGGCTTCTCCAGAAGGGAGCCACCTGTACACATTGGCCAATCCCCATGCCTACTCAGTCTCCTCCAGACAGCTCAGACCCATTTCAGGATCTTACCCTGCCCTCAGGGTACGGCCTTCACTGCTCCCTAGCTCCTGCTTCAAAGTGAGATGGAGGATGAGGGTAAGTATTTTACCTTTCCACCCCTCACATTAAGGGAAAGACTAACTGAAGCTGGGTCACAGCCCATGGCCTTATTCAAGATCTTCTTGAAGTGTGCGTCTGTGGCCTGTCCTCCTATGGGCATTGATCCAGAGCCTGCTCCCAGGGAGAAGTCTTGAAAAGATCCTAGTCTCCCCGGCAGCCACGTGATTATTAGCCATGCATAACTACCTGGGCCTCAGTTTCCCTCTCTGGGGACTAGCGTGTCATCACTATCCTCGGAATGGCACATGCCTTCTCTTCCGTTAGCCTCGCCAACACATAACCGGACCCAGCCTGATGAGCTCTGTTCCTGGTCTCAGAACCATGCCGATACTCCTCTCGCCAAGGGGCCAGGGAATGCTCTTTAGGTTAAGCCAAGAGTGGCATTGTCACCTCAAAGCCCAGGAAGACCACAGACCCTTCCAAGGTACAAGTGCTAGAAAGTAGAGGCCAAGGTCAGCTCTAAGGCAGAACTTCCTGGGTCAGAAAAGGCTGGCGGAGAGCGTCAAAAGGTTTCAGGACCTTTCTGGGCTGAGATGGAAGAGGAGCTGCCTCGAGTAGTTTCAATCTCAGGGACCCAGTCCTCACCTAAGCCCCTCAGAATTCCCAGGAGTTCCTCTCTGCCTAGGTTCAGGAGAGAATGGGGATCCTCGGAGACCCCGCAGGCCGGCCCAGCCTCGGGCTTCCATTCTGTACCAAAGAAGGACCCCCAAGCTTTCTCAGCAGCTCAAGTGGAGGGTGAAGATGGGCGGGGGTGGGGCACCTCCGGTCCGGCTGTCAGGGGTCCCGGGATCAGATCGACTCTTGTCTACCAGGGACCAGCTGTGAACACTGGGTGAGGAGTCGCAAGCCCGGGCCCTGGGCGGGGGAGGGGCGATGAGCGGGGGAGGGGGCGCGGCGACGAGCACATCCGTCGCGTTTATCCACCTGGCAGCTCCAATTCGCGAGCCCGTCACTCATCCTCAGCCTCACCGGTGCCTGCCATGGGGCCTCCGGGTCTCCCGCCCGTGCTCCGAGCTGGGGGCAGGGTGCTCGGGGACCCCTCTCCAAGAGCTCTGGCACCCAGCGAGGCGCTCAGCCTCCATCCAGCCTCTCGAGCTAGGGGGCGGGACCGAGGGAGCGGGCGACCCGGGTGCGGCCTTCCCAGACTGATGGCAGAGAGGGTCGCTCCGGAGGCCTGTCGCACACACCGAGGGAAAGGCTAGCCGAGCAGACGGGGACAAGGGGCGGCCCCCGGGGGCGGGGGCGCGCGGGTGGCAGGGGAGGGGGCGGTGACTCAGCCGCCCTCCGCCCGCCTCCCCGGAACTTTGCAGCAGCTGGAGCGGTTGCTACAGGAACCGAAAGCTTTTGTTCCCCAGTGTCAGGGCTGCCCCGGCGAGAGGATAGCTCGGAGGTTGCCACTCCTGGATGGAACCCCGGTCCGGCCACACCGCCAGAAGATGAATAGCCGACCA
>CABHPP010149163.1:38043-48082 GCA_902168425.1 Peromyscus attwateri | reverse complement strand
ATATATATATATATATAAAACATGCATAAAACTAATATGTATTTACATATAATTCGTACATGCAGCTAATGCCACAGAATGATGCTTTTATCAGTGATGTACCACATATAACCATACCCCATAAAATTATATTATCTAGTGTCATCAGAGCAATAGGTTTAAGTTGACTCCATCATATTCACACAATGATGACATTGCCTATACACGTTTTTCAGAAAGTATCTCTGTGATTAAGTGATATATGACTACATTTAAGAGAACAAAGGCTATTGTGAAAGCTTATTTTGCATAAAACATAGTCATGTAGAACCAGCTTATAGGTCACTAAAGTGTGTTGCCTAGTTTTATGTCAACTTGACACAAGCTAGAGTCATCTGAGAGAAGGGAACCTTATTTGAGAAAATGTCTCCATAAAATTGGGTTGTAGGCAAGACTGTAGCGCATTTTCTTAATTAATTAGTATTGATGGGGAAGGGCCGCCACTGGGGTTGTGGTCCAGGGTTCTACAAGAAAACAGGCTGAGCAAGCCATGAGGAGCAAGCCAGAAAGCAGCACCCCTCCATGGTTCCTGAATCAGCTCCTGTCCCCTGCCCCCAGGTTCCTGCCCTGTTTGAGTTCCTGTCCTGATTTCCTTCAATGATGAACTACAACAAGAAAGTGAAAGCCAAATAAACCCTTTTCTTCCCAAGCTGCTTTTGGTCATGGTGTTTCATCATGGCAATATTAACCCTAACTAAGAGAGAGATTGGTACCAGGATGATGGGGTATTGCTGTTACAAACCTGGCCATGCGTTTTTGGGAGGATTGTGGGAGGACTTTCAAGGTTTGGGATAGAAAAGTCATTGAGTGTTCAAAGCTTGGTGAGCTGTTGTGAGAACTTGGAAGACTAGATGGTATTGCTGAGAGCAGAGCAGATGGAAGCCTGGTTTGTGAAGTTTCATAGAGAAGCAAAGACCCTACCAGGCCATTTGTGTGAAGGATTTCTGCTATTTGGCCAGATGGAGCTGAAGAATCAGCTGTGATTAATAAGAGACAAGAACCACTCAAATGAAACCTTTGCTTTGCAGGGACAATGGATGCTGGTAGGCTGGGAATGAAGAATAAACCTGCGATTAAGAAGAGACCTGCATCATTGAGGTAAAATCTCTGGGAAGTGTTTCCTCATGGCTTCTGAGGTGGCCAAAGATGAACCTCCTTCTAGCAAGTGAATTTAGTAGTGTAAGCATCCCCCAAGTGGTACTTGTTTTGATGGCATAAAGGGGTCATGGAGAGCAATTGAGATTTGGCACTGTGTGGCAGGTCTGGAGACTCTGAAGAGAGCCCAGGAGAGGCTATTAGTGAAAGTGCAGCCCAATGACAGCAAGAGACCCTAGTATCTTGGAGATGCCAGTACCATGGGATGACCACCAAGAGGAGCAGCAGGTAGAGTGCAGCGAATCACAGTCTAGAAGACTGTGTGTGGTGCAGAGGGCAGAGCCAGAGAAGTAACACAGGCCCTTTGGAAGAGCCCAAAAGACTGAGTGGATCCCAGATATGGACACTGAGCTATTTACACAGTGGGAGTTTGGTTTTACTTTGTTCAGGTTGTGACTGTGCCCTGGTTTTCCTCTCTTGACGTAAAGTATTTCACGTTTCTAGAAGGCCATAGTTGAGACTTTGAACTCTAAAAGAGATTTGGGATTTTTAAAGAGATTGGATATTTTAAAGAGACTGAACTTTTAATGTGTTTGGATTTGCGAAGACTGTGGGACTTTCAAAATTATTTATATTTTATCTTGTGATATTAATACTAATGTTCTATCTTGGGGATACATAGGAAAGGAAAGGTTCTAATTGAAAAGTGATGTGTTTGTGTTAAGTTGATAAAGGCTCAGGTGTGCTGGCTAGTTTTATGTCAACTTGAGAGGTTAGAGTCATCTGAGAGGAAGGAACATCAATGAGAAAATGCCTCCATAAGATCAGGCTCTAGGCAAGCCTGTATGACATTTTCTTAATTTGTGATTGATGGGGGAGGGCCCAGCCCATTGTGGGTAGTGCCACTCCTGGACTGGTGGTCCTGGGTTCTATAAGAAAGTAGGCTGAGCAAGCCACTAAGCAGTACTCTTCATGGCTTCTGTATCAGCTCTTGCCCCCAGGTTCCTGTCCTGTTTGAGCTCCTGCTCTGACTTCAATCAGAGATGAAGTGCAATGTGGAAGTGTAGGTCAAATAAAGCCTTTCCTCCCCAACTTGCTTTTGGTCATGGTATTTGATCACAGCAATATTAACCACAACTGAGACGTTGAGCCAACTGTGGTAACAGAGATTCTCCTTGTAGCTCTTGCCTCCTGCAGACATAGGAGTGTATGTTTTTATGACTGGGAGTTGGGGTTACTCTCTCTAGCACATACAATGGATAGCCTACTACTCATACTTTATCATAGAACCCCATATCCTATTGCTTCAGAATATTTGTGCTGGTTGACCATTTGGACACAAACATTGCTAAGATCTCTAGTGTTGCTGTTTATTTAAGATATCACCGCAGCTTCCAGAATGTGTTTCTTCGCATTTTTTTGTTTGTTTGTTTGTTTGTTTGGTTTTTGGTTTTTCTTTTAAATTTTGTTTTGTTTTGGGGGGAGGGGGGATGGTCACATTGGGACAGGGAGATAAGTGGGATTGGAATGTATGATGTGAAATCCACAAAGAATCAATAAAAGTAAAAAAAAAATAAAAAAATAAAAGTAAAAAAAAAAAAGATATCACTATTCATGTTTTATTCGTTTTTTTAACTTACCAGAGATTTCCTGGAAATGATACTCCAACATCAAGGGGATCTCCAGTGGTGTTTGTATCAGAAGGTAATATGACACAGGCTTGAATGGACTAACTTGATGTGCTGAAAAGTTCATTCCAATAGCATTAGACTTCTGTCCCACTACTCTAAGAAAATTATCTCAGCATTGCCAATCCCAATTTAAAGCAGGAAACTGACTTAGAATATTGTTTGGTAACTAAGGGCAAGATTTCAGGAAGTCTGGTACCAGTTTATAAGCATTTTTAGGCATACCAAGAAGTTGATAATAGTGAAACTTATGATTTATGGCTGGAAGGCTCTAATTTGGAGCCCATGTGAACATTCCATGGTTTATTTATGTATTCTATTGGCTATGAGCATTTAGTTATTTCTCATCTTGGACCAGTTATGAAATCCTTACTCTCAACACTTTAGTATATGAATTTTGGCAAGTCAATATATGTAATTTGGTCACATGTGCTTAATAATAGACAGTCTTGGTAATACAATAGACATGTTTTCACCTTTATTAGATATTGCCAAGGAATTTTCTAATGTACCTGAATCAGCTTCCATGTTCATAGAGATGATCTTTTTTTTGTACTTTTCAGATTATAATTATTACATTTATCCCTTCCCTAAGATGATCTTTGATGGATGAAATAGTTGTAGACATGAGTAAATTCCTGTTTTAGTGATTCTTACCCTATATAAAAGGAAACTAATTAATTTAAACAGAATTTAACTATAACACCTGATGGAAAACACCATCTTGGTTGGCTCTAGCCAAAACAATTCCTCCAACTAATTACTTTTCTTAGTTTAACCTTATAATTAGTGATACCTGTGTCCAAACTATTTTCACATTTTATTCATTAAAAATAACACATTTTTCATCATTTTGACAAAATGCATGAGCAAAACAACATAAGAGAGTTTTGTGAGTGAATATGAAATATTACTCCATAAGTTCATGTATTTGAATAGCTGGTGGTACTGTTCAGGAAGGCACTGAAATCTTTAGGGGGTAGTTTAGACAGAGGAAGTGGTGGCTCACTGAGGCTTCATAGATTATAGCCTGGCTGAGTTCCAACCTTAGGTCTATGGTTCCTAATCTGTGAACAAGCAGCCTCCTCATGGTCCTTCGGTCATAGACGCTTTCTCTCTACCTATTATGCCTGCCCTGCCATGATGGATACTACCTTCTTCAACTATGAGCCAAAATAAATGCTTTTTCCATTAAGTTGATTTTTGTTAGATATGTTTGGTCACAGTAGTAAGAAAATTGTTTAGGCTCAAGGGTTCAGTCTATCACAGTGGTTCTCAACCCTCTGCATCATGACCCCTTTGGAGGTTGAATGACTCTATCACAGGGGTTGCATATCAGATATCCTGCATATCAGATATTTATATTACAATTCACAGCAGTATCAAAATTATAGTTTTGAAGTATCAACAAAAATAATTTTATGGTTGGGGATCACCATGGCATGAGGAACTGTATTAAAGGGTCACAGCATTAGGAAGGCTGATAACCACTGGTCCATCATGATAGGGTGTGGATGTGTGATGGAATAAGCTAACTTGCACATGGTAAGTAGGAAAGAAAGTGAGAGAGAGAGAGAGAGAGAGAGAGAGAGAGAGAGAGAGAGAGAATATGAATGAGACTGCTTACATAAAAGGCTTTCGTCTTCTCTCCTCTTTGTGCCATTCCAGGTCCCTAGACTAGTAGATGTGACACCGTATGTGACACACTGTTCCCTACCGCCAGTAAACCTTCCTGGAGTCAGCTTCCCAGACACACCCAAAAGTGTGCTTGATTAATCCCCTGGGTGCTTTATAATCCAATTAAGTAGACAATCAACATTAATGTCACACGTCCATTCAGGAAGAACTACAAATGTTCTTTGCTTGGAATGAAATTCAAATTGGTCATATCCTAATCTATAAACTATTTGAAATCTTCTGGTTATTATAGATTTACGACTTTGAAGTCTGGCATCCTCACATTCCCTATTCTGACAATTTCCTGGAGATAGAGCACAAAGTAACTTCTGCAGAAACACAGAATCTTATTTTTCAGAGAAAAGCATGATTAAGCCAAAATGTGAAGTGTGTCTACTTCACTTTGGAAGCCTAAGGAAATATGGATAACTATGAATAACTTTGGAAAATTAGGCTTATAATACATGCCAATTAAATTTAATGAGGAAGATGACTCATTTGGAATTAAAAATAAATAAATAAAAGGTTTTTCCCAAATTGAGAGATTGTTTCATCATCAGGATGTATGAGAAGGGCAGATGGGGTAAGGCAATTTAATGCTAACAATTTAAAATGCTCATTAGCTAAACTCTGTTTTTTTCTAGAAATGGATTTTCCTTTGAAATATCCAAGCAAAGTCCAGCTATTAATGCAAATTAGTGTAGTTGATTAAATTTAATCCTAGCAACCCTGTGCGCAGAGCACGAATTAAAATGCTGAGGAAACTTCTATGAACTTTTACCTCTTCTGACCCAGGGTGATCTGCAAGTCATGGGGTTTTCCATAGCAAGGTATTAATTCAGAGACCTTGGTTTGTTTGTTTTATGTCTTAAATAATTTATCACAAGAATTTAAATATTCACAGAATTAAAGAGAATGTCATAATGATACTGATGTAGCCATCAAATAGCCTTGCTTCTTGATTGGTCAGTCTTATTGTAGACATTAGACCCTTCACTCACTCCAGCTATGTGAAAACGAAGCCCAGATACCATAATTATTTCATTTTGAAGTGTTTTTGTATATCTCTATTAGATAAGGACTTTCCTTTCAAAGCTACCTATGACTCCATTGTCACATCAAGAGTGAATTTTCTTGATTTGCGCATAATACTTTTTCTTGCATTAAGCCAGGGAGATTTGAACACAAATCATAAATCTCATAATTATGTCTTTTGACTTAAAGTTCACATTATATTTCACCACTAATGAACATGATGTGCTATGTTCAAACCTATTCAAGTTCATGACTGACGTTTGTTTAATAACTACTTCCTTAATCTGATATCAATATTTCTCTTATGTCAACATTTCTCTAAGCAGTTTTTGACTGATGAAATAGATATCTGGATGAGTTGTTCTGCTCTTTTTTTTTACAAAGCAAACTTCAAGTTCATTAAGAAAAAATTAGAATAAATTTAAGCACTGGGACAGGAGAGAAGCGGGGGAGGAGAGGGGAGAGAAAGGAGGAGAGGTACTTCTCAGGAGGAAGAGTTACTGGGGACATCCTTTCCTGCTACTGTGTTTTTATGGAAGTTTGACCTCAGAAAGGAATGCAAACATGGACTAGCATGGTTGAGACTTCATTTGGCAATTTGAAACTCTTTCTCAGCTGTTCTCAGAGAAGGGCTCCTAGAGTAGTATTTCTATGCTTGAAATAAATGCTTGGAAGCCTAGATTCTATTTTCTAAGCAGTGACATTATCAGAGTCATTTTAAAAAACCATTAACCATGGCTCAGTGCCAGTTAGAGCTTTGGAAACTGAGGGTTTGCAGGGCGGCAGTGGTGTACGCCTTTAATCCCAGCACTTGGCAGGCAGAGCCAGGCGGATCTCTGTGAGTTCGAGGCTAGCCTGGTCCACAGAGCGAGCTCCAGGACAGACACCAAAACTACACAGAGAAACCCTGTCTGGTAAAACCAAAAAAAAAAAAATAAATAAAAAATAAAAAAAATAAAAAAAAAGAAAGAAAACTAACTGAGGGTAGCCTAGGTCCTTTTCTGAAGTGAATCAGTGAGTAACTATTAAAAGGCCAGAGAGAGGGCTCAGTGGTTAAAGTCATTCACTGCTCTTCCAGAGGACCAGAGTTTGGCTCCCAGCACCCATGTTTGGTGACTCACAACCTCCCACAACTCCAGATCCAGGGGATCCAATGCTGCCTTCTGTCATTTGCAGACACCTGCACGCACATGGCGTATGCTCACAGAAAATGAAAACTGAATAATGGTAATCCTACTATCAAGGTCCATTCATCTTCTATAGGTTTATGCTTGCTTTATAGAAATCCTGTGGAAGGTTTTAGATACATTAGAAACACATGGGTAAAGCTTCTGGCGAATATAAAATAGAGAATTTTAAGGAAAATAATAGGATCTGTAGAGTTTTATGAGAGCCTTTTCCATTTCTCCTGAATCCAGAAAGGTCTACTGTCATATTTAACAGGCTTTAACTCAAGGTATGATATTGCATTATGGATCTATGTTAGCCAGAATTAAAGGCCACAGGGAATTTTCAAGCCATACTGGATGTTTTATGGTGATGTCAATGCCTTTGAGAGTATGCTGTGCCAAAGCCATAAGGGCTTTGTTGTCCACCAAGCATGGGGTGAATCTTGCTTTTCTTTTTGCACTTCATGTGTAGATGGCCAATTGTATCTGTCAACAGAGGGGAGGCTATTCTGACATAATACAACCTCCTGTCATGGAAACTTATATCTCACTCACAAAAACGTGCTGAGGGCCAAGAATTCTGTATGAGGACAGCTGTCCTACATGTGTTGGTAGAGTAATTCTGATTTGCTTCAGATTTCTTTGAATATTTCTAAAATTCTATACTCAGTATCACCATTTTGGTATAGAGACAAAAATGGTATCATTATTGCTAAAACTCTATGCTCAGTATTCACTATTTTAGTGTAGAGACAAAAATGGCATCATTTGTCCCCGTCTGCTTCTGCACACACACACACCCATGTCTTCTCCGCATCAACATGACCTTCCATGAAGACATGAAGACTTCTAAAGAGGAAACATGGAGAAAGGTGAACTGGTTGCCTAGTGCCTCCACAGGGGAGTGGCGGGTGTCCCTTCTACTCCCGTTTCATCAACCGTAGTAATTCCTTCCCAGCTACATAAAAGTGAAGCAGAGTGGGAAACAAAATACTGTGGGTGGGTCTGGCAGTCTTAGTTGGTCTCACTAATGACTGTTACAACAGTTGAGTTCAGCTTGTTCTTTGAGCATTGCTGAAATTCTCTATTTTTTGGCCACCATTTTTGATGAGACAGAAAAGGGACCCTCTTTTTTGATCTTTTTTCCTTTCCTTTCCTTTCCTTTCCTTTCCTTTCCTTTCCTTTCCTTTCCTTTCCTTTCCTTTCCTTTCCTTTCCTTTCCTTTCCTTTCCTTTCCTTTCCGTTCCTTTCCTTTCCTTTCCTTTTTCCTTTCCTTTCCTTTCCTTTCCTTCCTTCTCCTTTTCCTTTTCCTTTTCCTTCCTTCCTTCCTTCCTTCCTTCCTTCCTTTTTTTTTCTGTCTTTCTATACAGAAGCAGATGTTTCCCCCAGGGGTTATATATTTCTGTATGAGTTTTGATGGTTTCATATCAAATCTTTCCCAAGTGTTTTTGTTGATACACACCACCCAAGATCTCATTAAAGTGCAGGTTCTAGGTCAGTAGGTCTCAGGTGAGGCCCAGGTGATGAGGGTTCTGCTGACCTGGAGTGCATCCTTCAGAGAGCCAGACTTTGGTCTATCACTCCCTTTACAAGTGAACCCTTGTGAGCCCGGTTGGATTCACATAGAAATTGAGGCCATCCCTTTTCCTTCTTCCTTACTTCTGAATTAAGGGCAGAGTCTCAGAGTGACAGTTGTCAAACATGTGGGAAGTCTGTCAATGCAGCTCAAAGCAAGCTTCTAAAGGATAATTGGCTTCGTATTCATTCACTTTAAAAGAGGACATTTAGGGATAAAGGAAACCTAATTGAACACTGTGAGTGTTCCACAAAATGCCAGCATCTCATTAGAGAGGGGCCCACACAGCGGGGGCACTGAAGGGGAGAGGAGATACTGAAAACATCTTTATACTCTTGGCTCTTAAGAGCCCTTCCTCAGATCAAATGTAATTTGTGCTGAGGAGGCAGTGACGGTCTCAGAGTCTGAGCTCTTGTTATCATGCTTCAATTTTGCCTAATTATTAATAGAACACTTATTTTTTCCCTGATCCTTTACTAATTAAGATTTTTGCATGTTTTCAGCATTGCACTTAGCACTTTGGATTTCAGATGAGCTGCCATTTGGCTTCAAGATGCAGATTGGCTGCCGAGAGCTGTATTAGGGCTGTGTGGATGTGCATGTGGGCAGAAAAGAATCTGGACACCGTGAGAGCACTTACAGGCACTTTTCATTAGACCCAGAAGCTGTTTTTTATTCCTTGCTCATTTGTAATGCTAGCCCATGATGGTAGAATGGGTGTACCACCATAAATTAAAAGCCCTGCCTCAGACTTCTTATTCTGTAGGTGTAATTCAAAGAACTGTCGCAAGGAATACCAAAGCTATATATTTTCTTTATAGCAACTGTCATAAAAAAATCCCAATTACTCTAAATTACCACAAAATCACTTCAGAATCCACCCCAGACCTGTGGCCCTTGATTTTCTTGCATTTAGTTCAAAGGGCAGAGGACAGAGTAGTAAGTTGGGGGGTATATTATATAGCAGTTACATTTTTCATGATCAAAGACGCTTTAGTTTACAGCTTCCTTCTTTGAACTAATTCACTGAAGGAGACAATAACTCTAGGTCCCTGCCTTATTAGGCTGACAACCAATTTCTAGAGCTTGGGCATATTTCACTTTCCTTCTATCATTAAAATATTTAAAACTATAATTTAAATCTTAGAAAATGCATGATTTTATGCAATGGACTGAAGGTCATGGGTATGAGCCTAAAGGAACCCACAATGCTTGCAGATAGCCTTTAGTGAAGTCACTCATGAGGCTCATGTGAAGACAAGGATGAAGGCAAGAGAATGCATCAGAGTCCTCATGAACCACCAACCAAGCAAGAGTCCTTGTCATACCAGGCTGCATTGGAAGGCATTGTCTGGAAACTTAAAGACATTTCTCTTATCCTATGAACGTTAAACTCTGCTTTCACCGTCAACAGACTGACAGGGAAAGAGCAACCCAAGAATTCAGAACATTCCACTGGGTGTGTAAGCAAGTTAGGCAAAGATGGGCTCAGGATCATTGAGAGGAAAAGGCTCTAGCATGCTCTCTCTTTACACAGACAGAGGTGGCACATCCCACGGGTTTTGGTACCTTACTGGATCCAAGTGCTTCCTATACAGCCTTCCTTGTTCGCAGAGTAGTGTGTTCTAGGGAACCGTTCACAGACCCTAGGAAATATGGGGAAAGCATAGCTTTAAATCTCAGAATTCTTTAAGGTACAGTAATCTAAGGGGCAGAGAGAGAGAGAGAGAGAGAGAGAGAGAGAGAGAGAGAGAGAGAGA